>VZTD01004677.1:49299-80065 GCA_013397725.1 Rhagologus leucostigma | reverse complement strand
GGGGGGGCAGTTTGGGGGTCACTGGAACAATCTGGGGGTGGCACAGGGCAGGTTGGGGTGTGACCCCCTCGGTTTGTGGCACAGGGGGAGTTCTGTGTGACAGCAGTGCGTGAGGGACTGGTGGTGGCCTTTGTGCGCTGGCTGTGCCGCACCGCCCGTGGCTTCGCTGACGGCCCGGCCGAGCGGGGAGCTCCCGCCGCCCCCCCGGCCCTGCTGCTGCTCCTCGCCCGCCTCTGCCTGGACTATGAGAACTCCACCATCAGCTACATCCTCACCCTCACCGACGAGCAGTTCCCCCCCCAGGTGAGCCCCTAAATGGCCCTAAGGAGATCCGGAATGTCCCCAAGAGATCTTCAGGGGGGTTTTGCGTGGCCCCAAGAGCCCCTGAAGCCCCAAGGACATGTGAGAGGGGCAGCGATGCTGCTGCAGGCAGAGTGGCGCAGTGTCCCACCTGTCCCCAATGTCCCTGTGCCCCCAGGAGTCACGGGCGGGGTGCATCCAGACATGTCTCCACGCCCCTCGTGTTCCCAGCAGTGACAGCGCTGCAGGGGAGGTGCGGGGCTGTCCCCACCTGTGTGTTCCCCTCAGGACTCGGGGCCGGCGGTGACGCCGGGGCCGGCGCTGTGTGCGGAGGCGCGGGCGGCGGCGCAGCGGCTGCTGGACCACTATGTGCAGGTGCAGGGCGCAGCCGTGGCGCAGATGCTGCGCAAGAGCGTCGAGACGCGCGACTGGCTGGGCACCGTCGAGCCCCGCAACGTGCGCGCCGTCATGAAGCGCGTGGTGGAGGACATCACCGCCATCGACGTCCAGGTGGGGCTGCCACCGGGGCTCGGGGGGTTGGACGCCCGTGGAGGGTTTGCCCAAGATCCCAGCGTGGCCCTTTGGGGATCCCGGAAGGGTCTGGGAGGGCCGCAAAGACTTTGAGGGGTGCTGGGTGGTTTGGGGGGGTCCTTGGAGGGGGTTTTGGGTGCTGAGGGGGTGGTGCCACACACAGGTGGGGCAGCTCTTCGAGGAGGGTGTGAGGCGGGCGCAGAGCAGCGATTCCAGCCGACGCGCCTTCTCCGTCTACAGCAGCTCGCGGGCGCCCGGCCGCTACGCGCCCAGCTACACCCCCAGGTCAGCCCTGCCACCCCCGGGTCACCCTGGCACCCCCGGGCTCCCTGTGTCACTGCCTGGGCCACCCCGGCACCCCTGGGCTCCCTGTCACTCCTGCAGTATCCACTGCATCTTCCCTGTCATCCTCTTTATGACCCCAGACTGTCCCAATATGCTCCCACTATCTTGACAGCCCTTAGCTGTCCCCCTATCCCACACTGTCCTAATGATGATCCCTGTTTGTCCCAACCATCCCTGTGTTCCTTACAACTGTCCCAGAATCCCCTGGTGGTCCCCATGGCCCTTGTGTCCCTCAGTTGTCTCATCCCTCCGTGTCCTGGGACCATCCTCGCATTCCCCTGCCTTTCCGTCCCCAAACCATCCCTGCATCCTCTGACCCTCTCCATGGCCCCTAATATTCCCTGTGTCCCTGTGCCCACATCCCTGGCTCTGTCAAGTCCCTGACTGTCCCTGTGTCCGTGTCCTCAGTGCCCCCATGGACACCCACCTGCTCAGCAACATCCAGAAGCTTTTCTCTGAGCGCATCGACATCTTCAGCCCTGTTGAGTTCAACAAGGTGAGGTCATGGGGACACCACCATGTCCCCAAACATCCCTAGAGGCCCCAAACTGC
Source organism: Rhagologus leucostigma (assembly GCA_013397725.1). Taxonomy (NCBI): domain Eukaryota; kingdom Metazoa; phylum Chordata; class Aves; order Passeriformes; genus Rhagologus; species Rhagologus leucostigma. The sequence continues at coordinate 78,337 of VZTD01004677.1, read as the reverse complement.
CCACCTTCCCACTGCCACATGTCCCTGGTGTCAGGGCTCAGGGGGTCCCTGGGAGCTGGTGACCAGGACAAGGGTGTCCCCGGTGTCCCCTGTCCTAGGTATCAGGACTCTGGGGGAAGGAGGGGATCTGTGTAACGACCAGGCCAAGGGTGTCCACGTGCCACACGTCCCCATGCTCAGGAGTTCCTGGGGAGTGGCAGCCAGGACGAGGGTCCCCGCATCCCGTGTGATCGCCATCCCTGTGCCCGCCTGCCACGTGTCCCCGCTGTCCCTTCACGCAGGTGTCGGTGCTGACGGGGATCATCAAGATCAGCCTGAAGACGCTGCTGGAGTGCGTGCGGCTGCGCACGCTGGGGCGCTTCGGGCTGCAGCAGGTGCAGGTGGACGGGCACTACCTGCAGCTCTACCTGTGGCGCTTCGCCTCCGACGAGCGCGTGGTGCAGGGGCTGCTGGACGAGGTGGCCGCCAGCGCCGCCCACCGCTGCCTCGACCCCGTCCCCATGGAGCACAGCGTCGTCGAGCTCATCTGCGAGCGCGGGTAGGATGAGGGACAGGGACGTGCCACACCTGGGGCCTGTTACACCTCTGGGGACAGACCTGGACCCTGTGAGTCCATGCACATACATGAGGACACTTTGTGTGTCCTTCCCAGCGTGGCAGCACACGAGGACACCTTGTCCCCACACCGGGTCACACCATGTTGTTCAAACCCCCCTTCCCCACTGCCTCCCCACCCCAGTGACACAGTGTCATCCCCCCACCTTGGTGACATCCCCTTGTGCCTGGAGACAGCCCCTTTGTCACTAATAAATTATGTGTGAATTGAGTGTTGTGTCCCTGTCTGTGCCTGAGGGAGCTGGCCCTGCACACAGAGGGTCCCACCTGCAGCCAGGGTGACAGCACAGGGACAGGCTGGGCACTGAGCGATGTCCCCAGTGGACCCACAGACGTGAGGGCCCCAAACCTTAAAAATCAGGCACCAAAGCTTCCATGGGTGCTACAAAGTGCTGGGGAACCCCCAGGGACACAGATTTTCCATTGGAGGTCAGAAGTTCTCCCCAGACAGGACATTCCCGCCTCACGGAATCGGCACAAAAGGGGCAGACTCCAAACCCTCAATTTCTCTAACAAGAAGCTGTGAGGAGCCCAGAGAAGATTAAACTCACTTTATCCAACAACGTTTGGCCAGGTCAGAAGCTTCTGTACAAGCAGTCGCGGTCGCGCGCATACAGACCCGGATGCACAGGACGGCCATGGAAGCACAGGCACTCCATGGGTACAGACAGCAAGAGCCACACCTGGATCTACAGAGCAACCCCAGAAGCACAGACACTCGGCAGATACAGATCTGGACATTCAGAGCAGCCCCAGAATACAGACACCAGTGCATGTAAATACAAAACACACATCTTTTGAAGGACATTTGCTGGCAAACAGCGCGTTGGCTACAGACACACAGACAGGATCGCGTCCCCTCACACAAAGCACAATCTCTACAGGGGTTTTACAGGACTGGGCTGGGTGGGTGCAGAAGGAATGACTAAACCACCACGGGCTCCTGGAATGGGAAGGCTGAGCTGGAATTTTTGGTTCGATGAAATTGGGTTGGCCAGAGTCCGGTTAACAGCGGCTCACTGAACAGGAAGTGCTAAACAGGCCCAGAGACAACGAGCTGATGCTGAGCCACAGCCAAGGGTGAACAAGAGGGATTAAGGTTAAAAACATCCTCTCAATCCCATCTGGCCTCACAGATGGAATTTCACTGAGAAACAAAAGTCTGCCAGAACCCTTGCAGAGTTTCTCCTGTCGAGGCCTAGAGCTGGCTCACACACTTGCGGGTCCTCGGGGACATGGTCACACCTGCGGTCACATCTCTCCACAGCTGACGGAAGGTCACTGAGACCCTCAGTGTGTTCCCGCCTTGTTCCAGCTGTCCCAGCATCAGCCACGCCCGGCTGATGGACACCACCACAGAGGTGGGAAACAGCGATGAATCCCTTTGGGATTGCAGGAGATGAAGAGCACACCTGGGAACACTTTCCTGAGAAGAGCGGTGGCGCAGGCCAGGCTGTGCCCTGATGCAGTGGTCCCTGGCTGTCACTGGCCTCGAGGGCAGCACACACGCACGACTGACGGCAGGTACTGCCAGGCCTGCGTGGCCGAGAGGGGGGTCCCACAGCTTCAGTGACACCCCTCACCCGCTGACAGTCTGAGTCCATGCCAGCTCCAAGCTAAGTGTAAGAGAGAGGCACTTCCCGGGGCAGCACCTCGTGGCTTGGCCTGACAGAAACCAGCCCTTGCAAACCGAGGCACAGGAACCCAGGAAAAGCTGCCATTTATTCAACACTAGAACCTAAATACTTAAAGTGAAGAGTGACTCCTTCCTCACCTGGAGACAGGAAGGCACACCAGCTGCACACCTGCGCTCACCTCAGGGCTTCTTGAGGCCACAGGGCAGCCCCAGGGCCGGCTTGGCCCCCACGGTGGGCGGGGAGTGCCACACGGCCGAGCTCGTGCGCTTGAAGTAGCGGGGTTTGCTCTTGTAGAAGATGTGCTCCAGCCTGGGGCTGGGGATGGCCCCGAACAGCGCGTCCACGTCAGGGGGGTTGTAGTACTGCCGGATCACAGCCTGGCTGAGCTGATTCCCTGCGGGAACAGATGAGGGCTGTGTTAATTTTGTTAATTGGGATTGCTGTGTCGGCTGCTGTACATGGCGCGTCCCGCTCTGCTCATCTCTCATCGCTCCAAGGCAGCTCAGCAGTGTATTTGTCCCCCATCACGTTGTGACAAGATCCCCAAGTGGTGGAGGAGCCCCTGATTCCACATTCCACATAGAATCATGGAATGCTTTGGGTTGGAAGGGATTTTAAAACGTATCCAGTTCCAACCCCCTGCCACGGGCAGGGACACCTTCCACTAGACCAGGCTGCTCCAAGCCCCTGTCCAGTCTTGGACACAGAAGTACTCATTCCATGCTGGAGTACTTTTGACTCCTCCAGGCAGGAGGAACTGGGCAAAACCCCACAGCAGGTCCCACAGTCTGCTGGGGGTCCTGGACACACGTGTCCCCACACACACATACCAGTGGCCCAGGCAGGGACGGGCTTGCGCGGCTGGCTCTCGTCATCCGTCGAGTCATCGCTGTTCAGGTCCATCCCGTAGTCATTTGAGCTTGTCACAGGCGGCTTGAATTCCTTCCTGCTCTGCGGAGTCATCTCGTACGAGTTGCAGGCAGGGGAATTCTAGAAGGGAAACACATTCCACAGGTGCTGGATGCAGCAGCACCATCAGGCTCCAAGCTACAGCAGGACCAGCTCGTCCCCACCTCCTGCTCTGTCACCTCACAGCAAACCCTGAGTCTGGCAGTTCTCAAGTTTGGACCCGAGAGCTTGACCCAAGCTCCAAAGTTGTGACCCAACGATGGCTGTGCACGGCCTTCTCCTGTTCAATTAGGCTGATTAATTTGCCATCTGCGGCATGAGCACACAGCAGTAGATGAATCTAACGGGTCTGATAGAACAGAGCTCCACTCCAGCCAGGCCAAGGTTAACTGGAGGTTTTATGTCGCTGGAGCAGAGTCACATGCTCTAAACGCTCTGCAGCCCAACTTCCGGGCTTGATTAATGATATAAGACTGCTAATTGCTGTACAGAGAACCTGCCCACCAGCTCAGCCAAATCGAGCTCATGCTGATGGGCGCAGCACGGGTGGGAAGTGCAAGGGCAGGAGAAAACCTACAACTACGAATTTCAGTTTTTTCAGCTGGAAATTTTCAGTAGAAATTCAATTTTCAATCAGGAAACGAGTCTCTGGAGAGCTGGACACAGTTGTCCTTCCCCACCAGAGACCCCCTTCACGGCTTTGTGCCCAGTGACATTGACTCCCATCCACTGGTTCTGCACCTAAAGATTAAGATTCCGAGCTTTGCAAGGAGACAAGAGCCACGTGTTTGTTGTCAGTGCTCAGGAGGTGAACACACACCCGCAGGACTTTCCCGTGCCAAACCACCACCATTCCACAGGCTCTGCCGCCGCCTTGTGGCTGTTCCCAAATTTGACCCGAAATAAAACTTGAAGCACTTTCTGCCCCTGAGGTCTTTCCAGTATTTAAAAGGCACTTAAGACAGCTCCAACAGCCACTGTCTTACCCACAGCCAGAAATCCTGTCCAATCTCCCCTGCTTCCCGTCCCTCTGTCATTGAAATACTCGTGGAGTCAACCCCAGGTAAGCAGGATTTACAGAATCCCTGTGTTATTGGAAAGGCAGATAAAAGCAGAGGGTGGAACTGCCTGAGGCAGGAGTGGGTCAGTGCTGGGACTGAACTCTGCTGTCACCCCTAAGGACCCATCCCCAGTTACCTCCTTGTTCTCCAGGAGCAGTGCCCGGGCACTGTCCTTGGCCTTTTGCTCCTCTGACAGTTTCTTCTGCTCTTCCTCCTGCCTCTTCTTCTCCGCCAGCATCTGCTGCTCCCGCTGCCAAGCAACACCCACGGGATTACCCTTAGGGACTACACTGCCAGCCCAGCCATCCATCCTTGTGACAGGCAAAACATCCAAGCACCTCATTACAGCTGTTCCTCAGGCTGCTGAGGAGTGCCTGGGACACGGTGCGGCTTCCTCAGAGGGGCACAAACCCAGCGACCCCCATGCCAGAGCATCAGCTGCCTTTCCCTGACAAAGCCAGGGCCTCCCGCCTTGGAAAACTTGCTGCTCACTTCATCCTGGGGCTATAAAAGCCAGAAGCCAGCTGACCATCTGCAAAAGTCTGTGCTACTGATCTTGGCCTCTTTCTAGACTAGCAAACAGTATTTTTAGAGGCCAAGTCTCCCCACGGTACCGTAACCATCCCAAACACGTCCAACTTCCTGCTCAGAAGTGCCACAGTAGCTCCTTAGGGCTCCCCACAGCATCCCCACTGAGCTGCTCCAACAGCAACAGCTGCTGCGGCCAGACTGTATGGCTCTATCCCTTCCCAAAATCGATCACTCACCTCCTTCTTCTCCATCTCCCTGCGCAGCCGCTCCTTAGCAGCCGCTGCTTCCTTCTGCAGGCGGGCAGCCTTCTCCTGCTGCTCCCGGAGCCTGGGAACCACAGCACAGGCCCTCACTGCCAGAACCACACCAGGGCCCTCCCTCCCTCACAGCTCTTCAGGCACTCCCCACCACACTCCTGACACTGCTGAGCCCAGGGTTCCTCCTTGGCAGCTCAGCACCAGCGACAGTGCAGAGCTGTGCTCCAGGTCACAGCAGCTCCCCGCTGCTCCAGCCTTCCACTCCTGCCCTCTGCTCCGGCTGCGTTTCAATCCCAGCACAGAATTTGGTACATAAATGGGGATTTCGCCTTACTTTTCCGCCTGGATCCGCTCCTGCTCCCTCTTCCTCTCCAGTTCTCTCTCTGCAGCCAACTGTCTCTCCCGCTCCTGTTCCGCCTGCCTCTGCTCAGCGATCTTCCGAGCACGCTCCTGCTCCTCTTCCCTCTTCTTCTGCATCAGCTCCCTGTGCCGCCGTTCCTCCTCCTCCTCCTGTAAGCCCAGGCAGGAGTCACTCACCTGACAGGAGCAGGCTCCAGGGCACAGCACCAGGAACCCCTCCCTTGACCCAAATCCCCATCGCTACACAGCAGGGAAACACCTCGGGGGTGAATTCCCAGTGCCCAAGGCAGGTGGATCCCCTGCCCAGCTGTGCCTGTGGGGCGGAACAGGCCCACGCGCACACCTGCTGCAGAGCTCTTTGTCTCCTGGCCTCCTCCTCTTGTCTGCGCCGGGCCTCAGCTTCCTCCATCTTCCTGGCAGCCACTCTCTTCTTGATCTTCTCCTCTGCCAGCCTTTCTTCCCGCACCTGGAGCACACACAGCCCCAGTCTCAGGCAGGGCAGCACAGCAGGACATCTCACAGGGCAAACCCTCCCTCCTTTTCCCCCAGCAAGCAAGGGGGCCTGTGCTCTGTTTTAAAAAGGTCATATTTAGGGCAATGACCTTGTTTTACACCCTCCCAGGAAGAGCTGACCCCATCCTGGGGTTTACACATCCATTGGTTGTTCCATACACGTTGGAATATAACCTCAGAGCCATGCAATCAGACGAGCAGCTGGGGATAATTAAAGCAGACAAATGACCGCTAGGCCACTGCACAAATTGCCTGGAAGTGTAGGATCTGAGGAAGGCTCTGGATGAAGGATGTTTGCTTTCCCCTGTCCAGCTATTACTCAGATGGGAGAAGGAGCAGATAAAGCCTTGGGGCCATTAGGCCGCCTTTATCTACTGCAAGTCCTTCTCCCATCTACCAGAGCATTAATAAAGCCCATTTAGATTCGTGATTATGGAAAAACAGGGGTTCAGCTGCCATTTGCCGTATCCAGAGAAAGGCTGTCCCTCGGGATCACCAAGGCTCTGGAAAGTTCTTTATTCACCTACTCTTTGGTTCAGCCTCTAGAACCCAAGCAGCCTCCGTGTCCCTTCCCAGAGAGCCCATTTGTGCGGTACCAACTGCCTCGGTGACTCCTGATTGTCCCAAGTAAGCTCTGCAGGGGCTGTACCTTCTCGGTCTTCTCATCGAACAGCGCGATCTTCTGCTCGATCCTCCTCTTCCTCTCCTTCTCCATCTCCTCCGCCCGCTCCCGGGCTTGCAGCACCTTGCGCAGGCGCTCCTCGCGCTTCCTGAGGACACAGCCCAGCTCACTGTCGTGTTCCAGCCAGGTGATCTCCCCCCACCTCAGCACAAGGCCAAAAAGACACAGCAGGAAATTCAATGGCCCGAATTCCCCATTCATTTAAGCACCAGCCATGTTTAAGCTCTGTCAGAAAGGGAGGACTCGAGACAAAAAGCTGCAGCAGTGGGCAGCAACGCAGTCAAAGCTTTCTATCAGCATTCCAGAGATACCCCAAGGATAAACACTGCCTGTGCCCACAGGAATTTCTGCTGCCTTCACAGTCCCTGCAAGATAAAACACCTGGACAGAGGAACCTACAGGTGCCAAGAGCAGCGTGACCACATCTACTCACAGCTTCGCCTCTCCGAGTCGCCGTTTCTTCTCCTCCTCCAGCTTTTGCCTTCTCAGCTGCTCAGCTTCTTGCTTCTTCCGCAGAGTCTCCAGCTTCTGCCTCTCCTTTTCCTGAGGGGAATTGAAATGTGATTGTACCCACTGCCCGGGGCTCCTTCCCACCTCACCTGCTCTGGGCAAGGGCCCAGATGTGAGAGCAAGGAGCTGCAGGCGGGAATACGGGATGGTGACAGCCCTGGAGCAGAGCTCAGGCAGCCTGTGACCTGGTCATGAACGGACATAGGAAAGGAAAACACCGGTGTGAATCTCAGGGAGCAAGAGGAGAAGCTGGGGTGTCGAAACAGGAGCATCAGCTCTGGAAGCCCAGGCAGCACCCCCAGGTACTGCAGGCAGCCAGCCCCGTGCTTTCTCTTGGTGCAAAGGAGCCACCAAGCAGCGCTAATGCCTGGCACGGCTCCCGCTTCCTGCGGCGAGCGCGGGGACAGATGGTGCTCCAGGAAACACCTTGAGCTCCCGCTGGCGCCTGTGCCTCCCACGAGGCTCGATCTGGTGGTGAACCACGAGCACTCCGAGAGCTCCCAGCTTGCTCTGGCATGCAGCCAGCTCCGTGTGCCAGCCAGAAATGGGGGCTTTCTCCTCGTTTTCCTGACCCGGCCTAGGCACACTGTCAGCCAGGGGAGCAAGATCCAGCCACCACTACAACCACAGCAAATGGATTAACATCAACCCACTCCATGCCAAAGCAGGCCTGGTCTCAGCACAAACCCGCAGATCAGCACGGGCGTTATCCAGGGGAACCCCTTACACTGGGCTCCGTGCTGCAAATGCTTGGTGCTGTCAGCATCCAAACTGGTTAATATAAAACTAACAGTTATATCTTATTGCTCTGCTGCTATTTAGTTATGTTTAGCTCCCACATGGAAAAACTCCCGAGGGGGAGCTGCCTGCACTGGAATGAAACCTAAAACATTCCATGAACTGACAGCAGCAGAGGAAGCACTCCCTAGCCACAAGACTCTTTTCTCATCCTATTAACTCCTTTGTAGTACTGACACTAACATCAGCAGCGGCCCAGCGAGACTGAAGCTGGAAGCCTTCGCTGCTTCCCAGTGGCCTTCCCTGACCTGCTGGAGCACAGCCAGCCTCTGAGCACAGCTCTAGGAAGCTCTGCCATTAGGCTGCTAGATGTAGGAATACCAATCCCTGCATCCTGCCCTCCTCTTTCTCCCTCTCAGCTCTCCTGCAAGGAAAAACCAGCCTCAAAGCTGCCTGCTTTGCAGGCGAGTTGTTGGGTATCAGGAGTATGAGCAATTCCTGCTTGGCACACGGCTTCCAGCAGGGCTCCGAGCAAATCCAGGAAGCTACGCCCTTGTCTAGAACCAGCTCTCAAATCCCTGCCTCCCAAACTGCTCCTGGCTTGGAAAACCAGGGGCTTGGAAAGCTCCGTGGGGTAGTGCAGAAGCACCTGCCTGCAGCCAGCCGAGGTGTGCTGCTGGTCCCAAGAAGATCTATCAGCGATACCGATGCCTGCTTGATTTGGACACCAGCAGTTGTCTGACTGGCCCCACATCCAGGACAGCCTCATGTTTCCTCCTGCCTCAAGGGTTTGGAAAACCTCCAAAGTTTGGATTTAAGAGGTATTTGTTCAATCTCACTCATGAGAGAAGTCCTAGAAAGGAGACCTGGGATCTACAGGCTTCAGTTATCAATACAACTCAACATTCACAATCCCCTCGATTCTGTTTCCCAGTTTTCATCTCTGACTGTTACTTGCCAATAGCACAGGGGAATGATGCAGGAATAAAGCTTGGAGTTAAAACTGGAATTCTTCAGGAAGCCAACTAACCCCAATTTTATCTATTTAAGTGTAAAAAGATCACTTCAAATCACTCAGTTCCAAACGGGTTGCAAAGCTCCTTTCACATCTGTTCTGTAAGTTAGGCACTTAATCAAACCACCGTGCAGCGGCTTAGAGCAGAGCCTCCTCTTACCTTGGGATCAGCCTGGAGAGGGGTGTTGTACCTGATGAAGGATTTTATGACTCCGGTCCGCCCCACAGAGCTCGGTGTCATGAGGAGCTGGTTCTTCTGCACGGTGTGCAGGAACGTTTTGAACGGGCGCACCACCTGCGGGAGGAACAGCAAAGTGTGAGTGGGGGTGAGTAAAAAAGGGTCTTGGTGGGGCATTCCAGGGTTACAAGGATCTCACCTTGCTGGCTGGGAGGACGGGCGATGGGGTCTTCCTCCTGAGAGGAGACAGCCCTCCGTCCTCTGCCTGCTGGTGGTCGTAGCGCTCATCCACGGCTCTCTTGTAGCTCGGCTTCCTCCTGTGAGACAGCACAGCCCATCACACCGGGCAAACCGTCCTCATGCCTCCAAGTCAGGGCTGGAAAGGGCCACAAACTATCCCGGGCTTAAGAGACACTCCAGTGTGGTGAGGCCCTGGCACAGGGTGCCCAGAGAAGCTGTGGCTGCCCCATCCCTGGCAGTGTCCAAGGCCAGGTTGGACGGGGCTTGGAGCAACCTGGGATAGTGGAAGGTGTCCCTGCCCATGGCAGGGGGTGGCACTGGATGGGCTTTAATGTCCCTTCCAACCCAAACCAGTCTGTGATCCTAAGACTGTGCATGCACGGTTAGCCAATAAATAAAACCCTAATGCAGTAGAAGGTACAAATCAAAGAATCATGAAGGCAGGGAAAACTCATTTGCAGAAGTTTCACAGTCACAAACACTAGGCCAGTGAACAACGTCCCAGCACTGAACCTGTTTGGAACAGGACCACAGCCAGCCCGAGACACTTCCAAGCAGGACATACCTGGCACTCTGGGGTGGATCCAGGGTCCCCCCATTCTTATTTAAGTTGTTTTCTGAAAGAGAGCAGTTACATAGTGAGTTCTAGCAGGAAAAAATGCCCTCCAACACAGGTTTGACAGCAGAGAAGGGACGTAGCAGCTCACTGAACAGCAAAACCACCTGCATGAGCGGGCACAGCGGGACCTGGCTCTCACGGCACCGTTCCCACCTGGAAACTCCAGACAAAGCAGAGCTGCCCAAAGCTGTCTGGGTTCTGCACAACTTCAGCAACAGGACTCAACTGGGCCTCCCACAACCCTCCAGCCTCATTATATCCATCTCCATGTGCTTGCCAGAATGGAAATAACTCCAGCACAGAGTTTTCTCACTGCTAATTGTCTGAAACAAATCCCTGCTCATCAAACATTAATTAATCTTTCCAACTGAGCTCTCAAATTAACCAGTCAATCTTTCCAGCTTCCCTGCCAGCCTCCCAAAATGATAACTTCCCAAAGTGCTGCCCCAAAACCCTTTGGAATTACCACTGCTGTTCGGCTCCTGGGGCTGCCCGTGTTTGCTGACTGTGTGGGAACGAAGGGACATCGGAGGGCTTTGGAAATCCTGTGGGAAAAGCAGAGGGGTTTCAGGACAACCGCACATGGAAACGGCCCGTTCCTGGTTCAGACCGTGGGGTGGTTCTGGCACGGGAACGGTCAGCGGCGTTACCAGGGGATGCCGAACCCCCTCTTGGCAAAGCCCTGGATGCTGCATCATCAGGAGCGGCACGGACATTAACACGAGCATCTACGCTGCTTAAACTCAACCAGCTCATCAACTATTAAGGCCAGGAGCCTTCCAAGCTGTAAATCTGTGCTGCCGGAGCTCTGGCCAGAGCCAGCGTGCCCATTTCCCCGAGCAGTGACGAACGGGGAGCCTGGAGACAGCGGGCAAATGGCTCATTTCCATGATTTATCTGTTTGCTATGGGATACCCAGCGCTGCTCGCTGCCTCTGCACTTAGGCTGGGGCACGCTCCGCTGGGATAACGGGTTGTGGTTCTGGAATTGCTCTCTGCTAGCAGCACCAGCATTACCTCCTGGCCAGCACTTCACAGTGCTGCACTGGGAAGAGAAGAAAAGAGATTGATGGAGAATTCATCCTCTCCAATTCCTTCTGCAGGGCCTAAATAAACTGACTTTTTTTGAGTTTCTGCACAGCCATAACAGCTCTCCTTGTCTTCACAAGTGTTTCAGGTCACTGCTCTGCTCCATTAATTCACGCTCTGCTCATTTGAAGTTTATTCTGGACAAAACACTGACATGATCCCAGGATTACTTCCTCAGCGAGGATTGTGGAGGGAAAGGTGTTGACCTGAATAATATTCACAAATTTCCGTGTGTGTCCAAACTAACAAGTGTTCAATTACTTGCAGGACTGACCAAAAGGTCAGTAGAAGCTTTAAAAACAGTGTGCAAACCATGACACCAGCTGAACCAAACTCCCCTGAACTATAAGGTTTTTTTATCTGTAGAGACTGGGGACGGAATCTTCACACAATGATCTCTGGCAAGAGGTTAAGAAGGAAGAGCCAAGCAGGACTCAACCCTGAGGTCAGCCTCAGGGTGCTGTGCAACAATTTCAACAGATTTAGGAAAATGACAGAGGAAAGGCCATGTTTCAGTCAGAGAATCTTGGAAAGCGTCCGAGACTGTAACACCCCTCCGACAGAACACCTCCACCTGCACCCAAAGCCATGGGTCACACGTGCTCATTTCCCAAAGAAAACTTTGCTGGTTTTGGTTTTGCTGGTTCTGGAATGCCGTGATTAAGACCTTCCCTAGTCTGAGTACCAGAACCACAGAGGCTGTGGATGGGTTCATGCACCTCTGAGCCAGATGATCTGTGCCTTCCCCACTCACTGCTATGGGACAGGTTACAAGGTCTGGCAATCCACAGCCAGAGCTCCCAAATTTCCCAGTAAGGTGTATTCCACACATTTTCCTCCCCAATCCACACAGAGACAAATGCTTTTAATCCCTGCCCAAGTCTCACCAGTTTGGAGGGGGTGGAGGGTCCAGTTGGAGGCCTAGAAAAAAAAAGAAAGACAAAAAGGGCTGTGCTTAGCAAAACTGAGGAAATTGGGAAGCCACTTGGATTTTACACCAAGAACAGCAGTGAAAAAGTCCTGCAAGCAGGGTAGTGAGGATAAATAAATAACTGGAAGCATTCTCACCCAGTTTTGACAACGGTTTCCTCATCCTCTGGCACACTTACGGAGCTGGAGACTGTGGGAGAGGAAAGAACACACCTGAGCTGGGAGGTTGGAGTGCAGGCCAAGGATCTGGCAGGACAAGGACCTCCAGACACTGCAGAGGGGCTTGTCCTGCCCTGGGGAGCACACCCAGGTGGCACTGCAGGAACGTGGCCGGCAGCTCCGGCTCAGGAAAGCAGTTTTCAATTATGGATGAGTTCAGGGCAATATTCCACGAGCTGGCATTAATGGGGCAGGGCCAGGCCTTGGGCTTATCTGCAGGGCCCTGACTGGACATCAACAGCAGTTAGAGCCAGCCTTATTTACAGTGGGAGTGCTGCTTCCCAAGCCAGAATTTCAGCTGGCTCTGCTGCGGTGAGCTCGGAGGCTCCGGCACAGCCGGAACCTGCCAGGAATAACCGTAGCATCAAACAATCACAGACTGGTCGGGGTGGGAAGGGACCTTAAAGATCAGCCAGTCCCACCCCCTGCCTCGAACAGGAACACCTTGCACTAGCCCAGGCTGCTCCAAGCCCTGTCCAACCCGGCCTTGATACTTCCAGGGGTGGGGCAGCCACAGCTCTATCAACCCATGCCAGGACCTCGCCTCCCTCAAATGGAAGAATTCCTTCCATATGTTCCATCTAAATTTCCCCTTTTTCAATTTGAACCCATTTCCCCTTGTCCTGCCACTCCAGTTCCCGATGAAGAGTCCCTCTCCAGCTTCTTTGTTTAATAATTCAGGCAGTTTAGATCAGACTGTCCTTCCCTAAACCTGCCTCTGCCACCAACTGTAAAAGTGTGGGAGACCTTTAATCTACAAAGTTCAGCCTCGAAATCCTCTTCTCAAACAAACTCTAGATCCAGCAGCCAGATCCTGCTAAGGAGAAGTGAACTGCTGGGAATTCCACCTTACAGGAAACAGGCAGGGACTTTGGGAGAATCCATCAGCCCTTTTGTATCCCCAAACCCTTCCCAGCTTTGCGAGCCGCCCCCACAGAAACCGGGAAGACCAGCTGAGCAGGGAAGCTGTGGCTGCCCCATCCCTGGAAGTGTCCCAGGCCAGGTTGGACGGGGCTTGCAGCAACCTGGGCTAGTGGAAGGTGTCCCTGCCCGTGGCAGAGGGTGGCACTGGTCCTTCCAGCCCAAACCATCCTGGGATTCCAGGATTAACGACTTCTCCCAGGAAATCAGCAATGGTTAAAGCTAAATTGAAATGGAGACACTGAGGCTGATCTCCCAGGTGGTTTACAAGGCTGAACTCAGTTACCTGGGTTTCTCTGCTCACAGGGGGCTCCAGAAAGCCAGGCAGAACTTCCATGAGGGACTGCAGCCTATCTAGCCCGGGAAGCTCAGCTGCTACACTCACACCGAAGACCCAGCCCCAGCACTTTGCTTTCCTCAGCAGCAGAAAGCGGCAGAAGCCCCCCACGACACCCAAACTCACCATCCATGGAGCTGGAGGACACGGATCTCTTCCGAGCCGCCTTCTTCTTGCCCGCTGCCCTGGCGATGGACGTCCGGATCATGCTCTCCCTCTTGCTGGCCAGGGAGTATTTCTCTGCCAGGGAGGTTCTGCGGCTCAGGGAAGCTTTTCCCATCAAGCTCCGGCGCACGGAGCGGCGGCTGAGCCGGGAGCCGGTCGGAGTCCCCGGACTGTCCCGCAGGGGCTGGGAGGGCTCCTCAGCCCGGTTGTGTTCCCCAGGGGAGCCGTGCCCCTCCTCCAGCCCAGCCTCTGTGCTCAGGATGATGGTGACATTGGCTGCCCTCGCAGTCTGCAGCTCGGGCACAGCCTGGCTGGCCTCGGGAGTGCAGGGCACCACCAGCTCAGGGGCCGTGGGCACCAGCGGCGATTTGGGAGCACCATGTTCCTTGGGAGAACCGTTCCCTGAGCTCGTGGGGAGCAGCTCTGTCGGCTTCGCTCCGCTTCCCTGGAGAGGCCCTGTAGTACCAACGTGGTCAGCTTCCACCCAGGGATCCTTATCCTTCCCTGCTGCCTGCCGGGCAGGAGGGGTCTCAGCAACCACCTTGGAGATTCTGGCAGAGGCTGCAGCCCGGGATCGTGTCACACGCTGTGGTGGAGTGTTTTCTTTGGCCTCGGCCCTGCTGAGTTCCAGGTTTTCCTTGTTCCGGAGTCGCTGAGAAGCTTGCACAGAAGGCACCAGTTTGAGGCTGCTGTTCCTCCTCCTGGAGAGTCTGATCACAGGAACAGTGTGTTAGATGGGAACAGGGGTTGGGAACAGCCCCAGCTCCTTCCGTGCACTCATGAGAATGGAGCCAAAACACCTGAGATGGGCCCAGGAGACACAGAGCTGCACAAAGCAGCTAATGCAGACAGTAATTAAATTATTAAATAAGTTAAATTTAAATGACTTTAAAGCAGAAAGATAATAGACAGAGACACAGGGACATGGAACCTGGCAACAAATAAAAGCGCTTCTCGTGAGAATCCTTCCAGCCCATTCTTCGGCCGAGAGTGCCCCAGACACAGAGTCTGACAGGACCTTTAACACCAAGGGGCCGCGCGGGACGAAGGAAGGGGAACTCGCACTGGACAAAGGAGAGGATCGCCAGGACATGCTCCGTGGAAGGGACTGTTCCCCTGAACCCTTGGCAGCAGGTCTGTTCAGCCACCCACGGGCTCCCTCCCTTCTCCAGGCCCCGAGGACACCCTCTGCCCTCCCCCTTTCCGCGGCCAGTCCCGAACGGGGCTCCCCGATCCCCGATCCCGCCGCCCCTCACCGCTTCCTGCCGGGCTCCTGCTCTTCTTCCTGCAAGGCCGACAGCCGCTTCCTCCGCTGCCGTTTCTTCTGCGACGGCGTCTTTGGCATCAGCTCGAGCTCCTCGCTGTAGTTGCTAGAGAGGAAGGGGAGATCAAGACGAGACCAGCGCGGAGGGCGGCCGGTACGGGCCGGGGCCTAGCGGGGAGCGGGATGCGGGTACCTGACAAACATCCTGACCGCTTCCTCATAGATCTCATCCAGCCACACCATATCGGTCTCGTCCACCTGTTGCAGGAACTGGGCCAGGCGCCGGTCGCACTCTGCGGGCAGCTCCAGCGAACGCGCCGCGGCCGCCGCAGGCCCCATCGCCGCCGCAGGCCCCATCGCCGCCGCGGCCACCTTCGCGGCCATCGCCTCAGCGCCAACTGCCGCGCGCGCGCGGCACGCCGTTCAAACACGGCCCCGCCCCCCGCGGCAGCCAATCACCAGCGGCTCTCCCCCTCAGCAGCCAATCACCGCCCGCCGCCCGCCACGGCCCGCCCTTCCCTTTGGCTCGCTCTCGACGCCGCTCTGCTTGCTCGTCTCTATGCTCCTGGAGGACTCTGCTCGGAAGGCGGGGCTTGAGGAGGCGGGCCCATAGGCCGCTCTGTTTAACACCTGGGGGTGACGGACGGGCAGGACGACCAATAAGAGACCGGAGATTGGGAATGCGCGCTGTGATTGGTGGAGGCCGGGGATAACCTCGGGGTGGGACGGGAAGGGCAGGGCCGTGCTGTGAGGGATTGGTGAGAGGACGAGGCGGCAGCAGCGGCGGCGGCAGGAGCAGCAGGGGCGGCTCTGCTTGGGCGGCGAGTGAGTGCTCTGGAGGGTCCTTTGGGACCTATACCCCACCCCGTCTTCACATTCCCCCCATGCCCGGGAGCACCCCGCTGCCTGCGTCCCTCTTTCCCACATGCAGGGGTGTCCCGGCTGCCCACCAGCCTTGTCCTGTCCCTCTGTGTTCCAGGCGAGGCAATGGCGGCGGGTCCCCAGCAGCTGCTGGAAGTGTGCGGGCAGAGGCTGTCCCGCTTCCTCTGCGATGCCAAGCACAATCACCTGGCCTGGCTGCGGGAGGTGGAGGAGCAGGGCATGAGGATGCTCAAGAGGTAGGGGCTGCCCTGAGGGGACCCCTCTGTGCCCACCTGAGCTCCCAGCTGGGTGTGGCTGGACTCAGGTGTGGGCGGGTTTGGGCCCCATCCTTCCCTTGTTTTGGGAGGGTGGACGTGGGCAGAGAGGGAAGCAATCTGTGCTCTGCCTCTTCTGCCTCACAGCAGCTGCAGGGATGAGCCCATGCTCTTGCCCAAAACGCCGTCGCAGAGGAGGAAGCCCAGGAAAAGGCAGTCCTCCTGGATGAGGGAAGAAAACAAGGAGCTGAGCAGGAGGAGGTAGGTGGGTCAGCTTGCTCTGGCTCTGCCTCATGGTGTTTGGATGGAACAAAACGGTGCCTGCGTTCCCTGAGTTATCAAAGGGGCACACTGGGGTTGATCACTGTTTGCATTCTGGTGAGAGTTTGGGATAAAGTTGGCTGCTTTCCTTCACTTTATTTTTTTTTCTGTTTATGGTTAAAGAATAATAAACACTTTATTTTCTTGTCTGTTTAGATTTGGGTTTTGTCTCATTGGGGTTGGCTTTTGGCCCGAGGTTGCTGCTCCTGGTGTTCACTCCCTAAGTCTCTGTGTCAGTGCTTGGAAAACTTGGGAAAGGGAGGTGTTCCCAGCGCCGTGTCCGAGCTGGCAGGCAGGGAGGCTCCCAGGGTTTCTTGAGGGGCCGGAGTGGAAATTCCAAGTGATTTGCTTAGAACCTGCCAACTTTTAAAGCTGCCCAAACCTGATCCCGTTGGTGTGTTAGGGCACTAAAATCGTGCTAACCGTGGTGAAGAGCCCACAGGAGGAAGAGTTAGAGCTGGGAGACTGTCAGGAAGCAGACATGGAGGGTGGGGAGAGCAGCAGGAATAGCGGGAGCGTGGGAGGTTTGTGTGTGTGCGAGGGAGGGCGGGAGAAGCAGCGCTGAGGATCGGAGCGGGGAGAGCTCTGGGCCCTGCTCAGGTCACGCCTTCTCCAGGGGAGCAGCCCAGCTCACTCCTGCTCGTGTTTTCCCTCGCTCAGACTTGGTTTGGGAAGATGTGCTGATGCAGCCAGGCCTGTCAGCAGGAAGGTGACACACCGTGTGTCCCTCTGCAGGCGCTGTCCTCTGCCCTGCGCTGCTCCCGGGGCGGGGTTTAAACCCAGCTGTTGGTGTAGGGCTAAATACACCTTTCCCACTCCTGTTTCTCCACACCTGACCTTGGATACCCAGCCTGGGCTGTGTCCGTGTGCCTCTCCCCAGGGGTAGGGTGGGCTGTGAGGGGGAGCGGTGGAGTGGAGAAGCCAGCAGCAGCTTCCCTTTAACACCATCTGCTTTTCTCTCTAAAACTTACTTGGGAGCGGACGACTCCTTCATCACTTCCTTCAAAATTCTCTTCCTTTAAGGTTATCCCGAAGGAGGAGCGGTATCAAGCTGCTGTCTTCCAGTCTGAGTTCCCAGCGGTGCCTGAGCCGGGAGCAGGCCCGCAGCCCTGGCTGTGAGGGGCAGGATGTGTCCGTGCCCGGCTGCGCTCCAGGATCTCAGCCTGGCATCGCGCCCCAGCTCCCGGCTCTGCCCGGGAAGCAGCCTGTGGAAGCACATGTTCCCGTGGTGGATCTGAATTGCCAGGAGTGTCCCCAGGGTGCTGCTGGGGGTGATGCAGCCTCGCCAGCAGTTTCGGGGGAGCAGCTGCCTGAGGGGGACGCAGCGGCCGAGCTGCGGGAGGTCCCCGGTGTCCTTGGGATCCCGGCTGAACAGCCAGGAAGGGATGGGGAGCAGGACCCCAGGAGAGCCAGCACTTCCACTCCCAAGGCCGCTCGGAATGGCGATCCCGCTGCGCTCCCAGGAGACGGATCTCCCCAAGGCCTCGAGGCACTGCTCTTCCAGGACTCCCCCGGTAAAAGTGCGACGGAGAAATCCAGGACGCGCCGCCGGAGCGGGGCGGGTGCTCCCCGCAAGAGCCGCAGGGCTTCCCTGGCGGCAAAATGCTCCCTGGCCAGCAGGAGGGAGAACATGATCCGGAGATCCATCGGCAGGGCCGTGGCCAGGAAGGCAGCGGCGCGCGAGTCCTCCTCGGCCTCCAGCAGAGCGAGCTGTGAGTCCCTGCACCGCTTCCATGTGGGAATGGAGCGGTGCGGAGCAGCTCACCCCTGGCCCCGGCTCCCCCCCAGTCTCCTTGTCCTTGTGGGCTCCTGGGGTGCGGCTTCAGGCCAGGGTTTTGCGGCAGCAGGCGACGGCTGGGGTGCGGGCGGAGTTGGGGTACACAGGTTGGGAATGGGCAAAAAGCACAGTTGTGGAAGGGAGAGCGTGGCCAGGCTGGTTCCAGCCGCGTGTGCCTTTGGGTCGGGAGAGACTGCTGCATTCCCTGGGGAAGGGCTCTGATTTATGGCATCTGCCAGCTCTCCAAAAAATCGATAGGGCTGGAAGTGCAGCCCTGAAATTAGGCTGAAATGGGCAGAGGAGCTCGAATGCGTGTGGGGGGAGGATAGAAGGGACTCAAGCTAGCTGTGTCACCGGAGGAAGAGGGGTCAGGAGCCCAGGCTATTCCTGGTAGCTCCAAATCCCTTGCATCCTCCATTGCTGCTGCTCCTGGCAGGGTTTGGCTGTTTGGGCTTTCCAAAACCATTGCCGCTGCGGGCGAGCGGGCTGCGGTGGAGCATGGAGGCCTCTGGAATTCAGCTTTGTCAGCCTTGAGTCACGCCGTATCCAGGCATTTGTTATAACACTCGGAGCGAAGGGGTGTGATGGGGGGGTGGAACGAGCCTGGAATCAGCCCAAACCCCCCGGATCCCCGCACCCCTGCGTGCAGGGAGGCAGGAGCTGCAGCCAATGGCCTGGCAGTGCTGGCTGTGACACAGGCAGCTGGAGCAGGCTGCAGGCAGCGGAGCGGCTGCCTCGGTGCTCTGCCTTCCCAGCCCACTCCAGATTCAGTGGCACTCGAGGGAGGTGTGGTGCTGGTGGGGAAAGCTGAGCAATCCGTGTTCCTGGGAGGAAGCCTGAGCTCCTCCATGTGCGCCCTGTGGCTGTTGGGAGCCTGGGAGTGAAATCCCCAGCCCTACTTAGGCTTTCCTCTCCAGGTCAGAGCTCCTTGGAGGCTTTTGTGGAAGAAGACGCGACCAGCGGCACAAGGTGAGGCTGCCACGTGAGGCAGGTGGGAAGGGATCCCAGAATTCCCTGTGAGGACACTCTCCAGGTGGCTTTTCTGTCACAGATTTTGCCAGGGACTGCTCAGGTGTTGCTGTCACCTGGGGCTGGATGAGATTTCACGTTGTGCTGTTCAGGCACAGTGAGATGAAGTCCTTCACTGGGGTGGGCAGAGGCGGTGTGTCCTGGGGTTCCTGGCATTCCTGGCTGCCACTAGCCCTGGGGTGCTGGTGGTCAGTCAGGTCTGCGCTGGCTGGAGAGGGGACAGGAAAGGAAAGGACAGTACAAGGCTGCCAGAGCTCCCTCTTTACCTGCTGCTGGGGCCGAAGCTGGTTATGGGGTGTTCAGCAGCGCAGTGGGACAGTCCCACAGAGGAATTTACAGCCCAGCCTTGGTGTGCCTGGCTGGAACAGCCTCTGGATGTGCTTAGGAACCTGCACCTCCCTTGGGGTCCCGTATGCTGCCTCCATCACCTGTGACTCGCCTCCAGAGAGAATTCACATTATTAAAAGAGCTTTTTTTTTTGCTTTGCAGGCCTGAGCTGGAGCCAAATTCCCCGAGGGAAAAGGTGAGTTCCAAGGAACAACAGTCAGACTGCGTGGACGCCTTCTTGCTGAGTCCACACCTTTGCTGAGGTTGTCCCACTGGATGCGGGGACGAGGCCAATGTCCCAAAATGAGCCAGCACAGCCCTCGCTGGGAGGGGCAGCAGACCCTATCCGAGCAAGCAGCTGGCTTTTCCAGGGCAGCAGGTCCCTGGTAGCCGTGTTCTCGGGAGCAGCTGTGCTAAGGGAGTGCTTGTCCCCTTTCTCTGCAGGCTCCCGGGGATGTCCTCGTTCCAAGCACAAGTCCCCGAGCTGCCAGCCCTCCTGCACAGCACCTGTCCCCTCTGGAGCAGCAGGCAGGGAATGCTGCAGGTAACTTCCAGGTGGTCTTGCTTTCCTTGCGTGAAGCCCTCAGCACACACAGACCTAGGGGGCGGGGTGGGCATTCCTGGGAAACACGGGATTGGTGTTGAAACACAACCACTTCTGACCAGTCAAGGGGAAGCTTTCCAGGTAAAGTTTGGGCCTCCTAAAGAGGTGACATCAGTTAGGTGGACAAGGACACTTAAATGTGAGACACTGCCCTGTCCAGCTTCAGTCTGTGCAATGAGTGAGTGGGGACATTTGGGAAGGAGCTCCTGGAGCTGGAGTCTTCCACTGAATGTCATGCCCTTTCCCTGTGGGGTTGCATTACGTGAAGATTTAGAGGTCCTGATTATTTTCTGTGCCTCTGAGCAAGGAGGAGGAGTTGGGTGAGGTTTTTGTTCCCTGTGGGAGCTGCAGGATCTGACAAGCAGCTGGAGCTGGAGTGGAGGGAAGAGTCCCTGGAGGGAGCTGGATGCCTCACGTGTGGCACTGACTGCAGGTTTCTCCTCAGGAAGCCGTGTGAGTCCCAACAGTGAACCCCAGAAGAGCCAGGAACAACCTCACTGTGCCAAGTCCCAGGAGAACCCCTCCCGCACGTGGTAGGAGACACTGCACAGAGCAGGGATGAGCCAGGGGTCTGGAGGGACTCAGGTTTAGCATTTTAAGTCATTTGTGTTAAAAAGGGGTGTGGGGGGTTGTTTCCCTGCCTTCCCCTCCCAGCTTCCAGTAGCTCTGAAATCTCCTTTGGCCGGATCCTGTCTCCCAGAAGTCCCTTGTGGCTTTCGGAGCCTTGTTTGGGTCTGGGACTGGGTCTGGCATGGGGAGGAGCACCCGAGGTCCCGCACAAACCGGCAGAGCTGCCCCAGCACAGTTAGCTCAGAGCTGGGAGGTGACTCCAAGGGCTCCTGAGGGGGTGGTCAGGGAGCGAGTGACTGACCTGGTTATTGTTGTCTGTGTGAGCATCTGGAATACCTGACCTGACTCCCGGAATACCTGATGTGTCTCCTCACTGCGTGTTACCGGGGAGGTTTTGGGGGAAGTGTGTAACGGCCGGTAAATCCCTCTGGGGGGTGTGACAGCCCCTTCACGTCCCTCCTGCTAATGCCACCAGGATGAGAGGCTGCAAGCAAGCCCTGGGCGTCCTGTGGCATGGGCAGCAGCCCGGGGGACGGGCCCTTTCCCCTTTGGATGAGAAGCACAAGACCTCGGCAAGCCAGGCTCCGTCTTCCCTCTCGCCAGCCAGCAAGGTGAGTGGTGGCACAGCCCTGCGCCCCCTGTCCCAGGCAGGCCCTCAGCTCTGTCCTTCTCCCCCCTCAGGCTGTCAGGCCACTGAAGAACTTCCTGCAGGGACAAGGAGGTGGCATCAAGGACTTCATCAAGCGCAACACTCCCACCAGGCCCAACCTGAAGGTGCGTCGTGTCCGAGGGGCGGGAGGAGAACGGGCCGCGTGTGCGGGCAAGGGGAGTTCTGGTGTTACTTCCAAACCTTTAATCGTGTTTATTATGTCCTTTCTCTGCAGGGAGACTTTGTTGTAAGTATGCCACCTTATCCGTGGGGCTGGACACAGTGACCACGCTCTCCCCTCACACCAATGTCTGTCAGCCCTCTGGCCACACCAGTGGTGAGGTGACAGGATCTCTGTGCAGGTGTGTTCTGCTGGGACTGGGCGCTGCTGGGAGCTTCTGGCCTCTAAGCCAGGCTCTCTCTCCACCATGCTCCTGGGACAGGTGGTCACCTACAGCAGGGGAGTGCTGGTCTTTTCTAAATGTATTCTCTGCAGCTGAAGGACTGAGGTTTTTCCCTCCAGTACCTCTGCTTGCATTGGATAATCCCTGCTGCCAAATATGCGTTGTGTCCTCTTCTGCTCACTCCCCATCCCGGGTGTCCGGGTGAACGACTCCAGCAGTGACTGCGTGTACCAGGCTGCCTGAGGGGACACACAGCCTCCAGCAGCTGGTACAGTCTGAGCTCTTCTCCCTTCAGGAGAAGGAGAGGCAGAGACTGGAGAACCTCCGGAAGAAGCAGGAGGCTGAGGAACAGAGGAAGAAGAAAGTGGAGGAGGAGAAGAGACGGCGTCAGGCAGAAATGAAGCAGTGAGTCGGGCCCCTTTCCCCTGCTCTCTCCTCGGTCAGCACAGACTTGCCTCGTGCCTCCCGCTTGGAATGAGCGCTCTGGGAGCAGGCAGAGCTAACGGGCCCCTCTTGCCCACGCGCTGCCCAGGAAGAGGGAAGAGCGCCTGAGGAAGGCCCTGCAGGCTCGGGAGCGTGCGGAACAGATGGAGGAAAAGAAGAAAAAGCGGGTGGAGCAGAAGATCCTGCAGAGTGATGAGAAGGTGAGAAGGCTGAGTGGGCTTTGGGCCTCTCGGAGAGCTGTGAGCCCAGGAGGTGTGAGCAGGGCACTGGCAAGGTCCGTGCATGCCAGAATTCCTTCTGACGCGGGGAGGCTCTTGTTCTCCGTCCCTCTGCACATTCCTGTTGGGACAGGCCCTGTTCATGCCGCTCTGCGTTCAGGGAATGTGGCAGCCCCTGCCTGCCCTGGGCACAGCCCTGCAGGTGACAGCCTCACCTGGCCCACGTGCTTGGACTGGAGTGTGACTCAGTTGATGGGGTGCATTTGGGTCAGGTTTGGGTTTCAGAGCCTGACCTGGCCCTTTTTTGGGGGGGGGGGGGGCGCTGGCGGCCACATGCCAGTGCTGCCACTGTGTTATTGCTGTGTAGGGCTGAGGGAGCTGTGCCTGAGAGCCCCAGCAGCCTCTGGGTGAGGCCTGGCTGCTCATTTTGGGTTGCATTGAAGAGACCTTTGGAAAGGGTCAGCCTTGGAAAACAAGGAGTCGTGTTCCTTTCAGCCCTTCCCAAACCCTGAGCGGACAAAAGCGCTCCCACTGCTGGCTCCTGGGTCCTCGGTCTCCTTAGGACCTGGCATGTCCCAAGCTCCAGACCTGCCTGCAAGGCTGTGAGGTGTGTCCTTGGAGCGGTGGAACCGACAGGTGAGGCTTTCCCCGGTGCACATCTCACAGGTGAGGGAAGAGAAGGTGGCAGAGGAGCGGAGCAAGAGGAAAACGTCCAAGAAACAGGGAGAAGCAGAGGCACGGAAGCAGAAAGCACTGAGAGGGGTAAGAGCAACTCGGGGCCCTCCTGCACATGGAAAAGGACAGGGAGAGCAGGGACCTGCTGTTGTTGGTGTGGCTGGCGGGACAGGGACAGGTCACTGCCTGCTTCTGCAGGGATTTTGGGGTCTGGGCTGCCAGATCTCTGTCCGGGCGGCTGAGGTTGGGTTGGGACAGAAGGGAGATGAGTCCCGGCTGCTGGAGGCTTGCAGGGTTTTCCTCTTGCTTCTTCAGGAGGAAAACGAGCAGCAAGAACCACTGCAGAAAAGAAGAGAGGATGAAGTGAAGGAAAGAGGGAAGAAAGTCTTGGAACTGAAGAACCTTCTGGAGCAGCAACAGCTGGGACAAGCAAAGGAGAGGTGCGAGCTGGTGCTGTCCTGCAGCAGGGAGTTGGCCACGGGCGTGGGGAAGCAGCGGATGTAAATGTGGTGTTGGAACTGGGCTCTGGGGCTGCCCGAAGGTTGGGGGGCAGGTGCAGGAGGCTGTAAGATGGTGAGGGACAGATGGACATGCTTCCCTCTCTAAATTGTCTCTTTTCCCCAGGGACCCCAAGCAGCGAGGGAAGGAGAGGCCCCCCCAAGCGCAGCTGGAGCCGGCGGCGTTGGCTGGCAAGGCCACCAAGGTGGGGTTGGAGTGTCCTGGGATTGGCCTCTCTGCAGCACACAGGCTGGCTTCAGGATCGGGTGTTTTCCCAGTGCTGTGTTGCTGGGATGTTGTTTAGAGGATCAAATACGGTGACACTAATGACTTACTGTACAGAGGCTCTGCGCAGGAACAAGCCAAGGGCTGGGGGTTCCCCGGCTGGCAGGTGAGAGCCCTCAGCCCTGCCGTGGTATGGTGGCAGCCATGAAATGGCACTTGGGAGAACAGCCCAAAGAGCATTCACTGATCCTGAAATGCATATGCAAATTAGAGATTTATTTGTGTCTTCCTGCCACATTTCCTCATTGTGCCCAGAGGATGTGACCCCCAAACCAAACCTCAGGTTCCCCATGGCTCCGCGTCACTTCATTTGCGCTCATGCGAGGAATGTTGGTGCTTAAAGTCAGGGTTGTTGTCTCGGAATATCACACTAACCTTTGCTTTCACTCTCTACTCTTAAATTCATTGCTTCATTAGTGAAAAATCAATGCCCCAAATGGTTCTTCCTCTTCAGGATCAATTCTTCCTCCTGTGTGGGCTCCTGCTGCGCTCCTTCCCTCAGTCCCTGGCACTTGGACTCTTTTGTGCTGTATAAATTTAATTTAAGGTCTGAATCCTCCCTGTGCTGCCAGCAGCTGGGCCAGAATGAGCCTGGCAAAGCTTTTCCAGGCAGGAGAAAATGGAAGTAACTCCAAGTGCTGAGCAGCACAGGAGGGGAAACTCCGGGAGAAGTGGTTTGAGTCAAAAAGGAGCTTGAGCAGTTAACTTTTTTATCTTTATTAGGGAAAAGAGAGCCCCAAAGAGCTGCCCCTTGGGCCTGGGCTGGAGAAAAGATATGAGCCACCAGAATCCTTTTTCCCAGCTCTTAACATCTGGCTCCAAGCAGAGAGGGTGAGTGTGGGCTCCAGAGAGCCGGGCTGGACCCGAGCAGAGACAGGATTGGCTTTATCCGGGAGTCTCGGATTTGGGGTTATTTCTGCAGGAGAAGCCACAGGGGCGTTGAGGGCTGGGTGTTTCCAGAGGTGCCACGAACACAGCTCTGTGCCAGAGGCCATTCCGTGTGAGTGAGGAATGACTTGACTCCCGTGTCTTGCAGGAGGCAGACGGGCAGCAGCAGCTGGGAGAGGAGAGAAAACCCCTCCAACCAGCAGCCCCGGGGACACGGCCGAGCAAAGCCGTCAAGGTGAGCCCTGGCCCCGGCACAGCCCTCGGGTGGCCCCCGCCTGCTGTGGCCGCTTGGCCGCCGCGGCTCGGAGCCGCCGCAGCGCTCGGCACGGCGAATCCGATGGGAAAAGAAGTGCTCGGTGGTGGAAAAGATGCTGGAAGCGGCCGCCACAGGAGGGCAGCAGGTCCTGAGGCCGCGGCCCGGCGGGAGCGGCCCTGGGCAGCCGGGCTCTGCCAGCTGCAGCTGCGGAGCCTTCCACGGGCAGAGCAGCAGGAAAGGCTGCTCGGAGCTGGGAGGGGAACGCTGCCTCTGCCGGGAATCTGCTCTGGGGCTGTGGGCTCCATCCTGGCTGTGTCAGCGAGGGAAAACCGACCTGCCGCAGAATGTGTGGAAGGGTTTGGGTGTCGGGTTGAGTGCTGAGACACGCACAGTGTGCCTTTCCCAGGTTTTTTTTTCCCACAGGAGGGGAGGGAGTGTTAAGAGTGGGTGTCAAGAGCCCATGACAGGTTTGTGGTGGTTCAGGATTTGAGCACTTTGGGGCTCTGGTGGCCATCCCGCCCACGGAAGTGCTGCTTCCCTTGCTCTCTGTGTGGTTTCAGAAATCCCTCTCCACACCCTGCCTCGGGTCTCTGAAGGGTGCTCAGGGCCCAGGCTCGCCCCCGGCCGATGAGAACAGCTACGGGCTGGATCTGAACAGCGACGACTCCACCGATGACGAGAGCAACCCACGGAAGCCCATCCCTGCCTGGGCCGATGGTAGGTGGCAGCTTCTGGGCTGGCTTCCTTTCCCTCCTGCCCCGGAGCTTTCCGGCCTCACTTGGAGCCATCCCAAAGTGCAGTCCAGGAGTGTGTGCGCCCCTGGAAGCGTTGGCATCTCCCAGCCCTGTGTGCTGAGGGGATGAGCGCCGCTTCCTGCGAGCGCTCCTGGACTGAGGTGAAGCCAGAGTCCTCTCAGAGGAAAGCGGGGACAGCCCCAGATCTTGAGGCGAAGCGAGGTGTGGTGTCTTTGGCTTTTTTGCCACCCCTCCTGCGCAGCTCGTGGGCTC
Organism: Rhagologus leucostigma; assembly: GCA_013397725.1. Classification (NCBI taxonomy): domain Eukaryota; kingdom Metazoa; phylum Chordata; class Aves; order Passeriformes; genus Rhagologus; species Rhagologus leucostigma. Next base: position 52,460 of record VZTD01004677.1, on the reverse strand, counting down.
TCAGAGGGGAAGGGATGGGGAGTGCCCGTCCTGCAGGCTTAGGCAGGGCCTGCATCCGTCCGCGTGTTGTCCCCGCAGGGGCGCAGCTCCAGCAGGCCATCGTGCACCAGTACTACCACCCCGTGGACGTGGACGCGCTGTTCGGGGCCATCCCCAGCCCCAGGCTGGAGCACATCTTCTACAAGAGCAAACCCCGCTACTTCAAGCGCACGAGCTCGGCCGTGTGGCACTCCCCGCCCGGCCCCTCGTGCGGCCCCTCCTGCACCTTCCAGAGCTGAGCCAAGGCACACAAAGGGGTTTCTGTGTGTTCTACTGTATTTACAATTTTAACTTTTTTCTTCTTCTTTTGTACAGAAATAAAGTTGTTTAGTAAAGCCCAGCGCTCGGTGGGTGTGTCTCCTTTCCCACACCTTGGTGACTGTGCCTTTTGCCTTGCAGAAATCACAGCTGCTACTCTGCAGCCAGACACATTTCCTATTCACTTAGGATGTTCCCTCACACAAGGAAGCTTGGACCTTGCTGTGGGGAAGATCAGATTTTTTAATCAGCCTGAGAGGATAATGTTTTTGTAATGCTTTTTCTATGTATTTACTTTATTTATGTATTTCTCTATCTTTACTATCTTAATTATCTGCAATTCCTTTTCCTTCAACAATTCCTGTGCACTCATCTTAGTCTGAGCCAGAATCTCCTTCCTGCTGTTGGAAAAATCTCCCTGGACAATTGAAGCAGTGGCTAATGCCTCCTCACCCTTCTTTTCTAATGGAAAAAGGAAGCCCAGGCTCAGCTCTGGATCCTGTTTTGGCAGGAGCAGTGTACAGCCTGTCTTGAGCGGGAGCTGAGCTCATTTGGGAATGGGGGCTTGGGAAAGATGAGGGATATGGGATGGGTTCTCAGGGGCTCTGTCAGTGTTGCAGCTTTGCCCCCCCCCCGACCTCTGCAGCAGAGCTGCACCCATCCCACTCCTTCCTTCCTCTTTTCCCAAGCCTGAATGCACACAGATTGACGGGAGCAGTGATGGATTGAAAGAGAAAAGGCTCTGGCTGTAAGGTAGATTTACGGAGCCAGAATCCCTGGAGCTGTCCTGCCGCTCCTTCCACAACAAGGGGCTGGAAGCACTTGGAGCGCTCGCTGCCAGAGCCAGTGCTCACCTATGGTGACTTGTGCCTCAGGAATGCCTTTTGGATGGGGTTGGGACTGGGCAGGGGGTTCAGGGGTGAGGTGGGGAGGACAGCCAGGCTCCTTCCCACCCCAGAGGGGAGCATCCGTCCCCCGGCTCCCTCAGGGATGCTGCCCCACAGCACCGTGTCCCCATGGCCACGTCCACAGGGGCTTTCGTGAGGAGGACACGAGCCCTGCCCCAGCCCAGCCCCAGTCAGGACAACTCCCCAGTTTATTTGGTGCCAGTGGAGCCCGGAACAGTGGGGGAGTGGAAAAAACCTCGGCGCCAACAGCTGCTGGCAGGGATGCGCTGCCAGGCTCTGGGCTGAGCGCTAATGAGGTGTGTGCTGCCGCTGGCTCTGCTCGACTCCCGCAGCTCCTGGAGCCCGCTGGGAGCCCCGGCCTCGCGCTCCGGGAGCTCCTGGGAGCTCTCCGGGAGCCTGGAGCAGTGCTGGTTAATGCCATCCCAGGAGAGGCGGCTGTGCCGTCTGTCTGCCAGCACCGCACCAGGGAGGATCCATCCCATGGGATGTGGGGAGCAAAAGGCCCCCCAGCACCGGCATCGGGCTGCCAGTGCCAGCTGGAAAAAGGAGCAGCTCCATGAAATCAGCAGGAGAGAATTAAGCAGGGATCCCCTAGCCGTGGGCGGGCTGGATGTGGAAGTGCCTCCTTCCTAGAAATGCCGGAGCCATGGTGTTGCAGCATTCCCAGAGCGAACCGGGGGCATCCCTGTGATCCCGAAGGGCCGTTCTCAGGCGGGAGGGGGCAGGTGGCTGACCCCACGGTGTCCCTCCAAATGGAGAAGGGAAAGGGAATGCTGCAGCTTGCGTGAAGCAAAACAGTCCGCGTCAACCCGAGGCGTTTTCCAGGGCTGTGAGCACAGCAGGAGCCCAGGAGGGTGGCACTGCCCCTTGGATCCCAGCACTGCCTTTGGATCCTAGAGCTCCCCTTGGATCCCGGCTGCCTCGTTTCTCCCCTCTGCCGCCACGTCATCTGTTTCTGTTTTCAGCGCCTGGGAACCCCTGATTCACCCCATCCCACGAGGATGCTTCCCGGGGCTGGGAGAGTGTGGGAGGGCTGGGGACCGGGGCAGGAGAGCAGGATGCCACCCCTCTTCCTGCTCCATCCCTGCCGGCTGCCTGGGCCGTGCGGGTGCGGGTCTCCCGGCCTGGGCAGGGGGTCCCTGGGGCGGGGGCACCTCCGCCCGCCGCTGTCTCCCTGGCTCGGCGGCTCCGCATCCCGCTCTCCTGTTGCTCAGAGATGTGGAGGCAGTTGCTAAGAGACACCGACACGTCAGTATCTGGCCCTAAGGAAAAAAAGAGGAAAAAAAAAAAGAGACAGAGAAAGAGAGAGACAAGGGAGGACGAGGAGGAGGAGGGGAGGAAGGAGGTGGGGAAAGACCTGCTCCCATCGCCAGGCTCGCAGCAGCCTTGGCCGCTGCTGCTGGAGCCCAGCTCCCGACTTGGCGGCCTCCGGGGTGTGGGTGGCCACCGGGGACCCCCCATCACCATCAGGAGCCCTCCACATCGCCGCTCAGGACCCCCACAGCACCGCAGGGAGCCAGGCCCTGCTCGCTCCCTGGCCAGTGAGTACCCCGGGGCACCCCGGCCCCACCGCAGGGGACGAGGGGCTGCGGGGATGGGGAGTGACCGGGGTAAGGTGGGCCGGTGGGAGAGGATGGAGCTGGGGGGCTGAGGGCGAGGGAGGATGGAGCAGACATGGTCAGGTGGTGGGAGGCGAGGGCAGGCCTGGGGGGACCCCGCTGGGTGCTGGGAATGGGGATCTTCCCCCAGGAGAGAGGCGGGGAGGGTGTCCCTGGCACCGGGCTCAGCTCGTGGCGGCGGGGGGCTGGCGGGGGGCCGTGGAGCAGCACCTCTGCTCTGCCCACCACCGGCCAGGGTGGGCTGGCCAAGGTCAGCAGGACTGGGGGGCCCTTTTCTGCCTGAAATCCCCGGGGGATGCTTGGAGGAGTGCCCCCGGCCCGGGGGGCGCGGGGAGGG
>VZTD01004676.1:73674-88210 GCA_013397725.1 Rhagologus leucostigma | reverse complement strand
TCCCCCACCCTCTTTTTTTTGGGGTGGGGGTGCCCCGCCCTTGAGGTGACATCATCGGCAGCCAATGCGCGGCTCCCCTCGCATCCGGCGTTGCCATGGGAACGCGCAGGATTGGGGGGAAGGGGGGGGTGAACCCCAACTTGCTCCCACCGCCCCCCCACGGAGGGCACCCCAAAATCGGGGTGGGGGGTGCTGCTGGAGGGCTCAGACCTGGGGAACTCGTGGCAGTGATGGGGGGAGCAGAGACCCCCCCCCCATTTGGGGTCCTGTGTCCCCCTGCACCCACGAGTGGGGGGGAGCATCGCCCTGCACCCCCATCCACAGGGGCTCGGAGCACCCCCAAATCCGAGCACCCACGGATGTCCTGGGGGGCACTGCCTGAACCCCCCACCCAGTCTCTGCCTCCTGAGCCCCCCCAGCACACAGGTGAGCTCCCAGATATTTGGGGTACCCCCTTCGTACCCACAGTGGGGTCCCCCGGGGTGTCGGGGTCCTGGCAGAGCTGGGGGAGCCCCTCCGAGGGGCTGCAGCCACGGGGTGCTCTGGGGGTCCCCTGGCCCCCCTCCTGGGAGGGTCTGGGGGTCTTGGGGAATCTTCTGGGAGGGGGTGGAGCTGCCAGTGGGAACCCACCCCCCACTCACCCCACGCTCCCTGAACCCCACTGGTTTTTCCAGCCTCTTGTCCCAAGGGGACCTGGCTGCTCCCAGCGCTGTGTCCCCAGCCTCGGGGTGTCCCCAGCCTCGGGGTGTCCCCAGGTCCCCCACCTTACACTGGGGGCAGGCCCAGGCTGGGTTAATCACCCCATAACCCCCCCAAAATGCACGACCCACCCCCCCCAGCCCTGACCCAGCTCATCCCCAGGGATGGGGGTGGGGACTCCTGGGAGTGGGGACTCATAGCCGGGCGTCCCCTACTCACGATGTCCCTGCCAGGAGTGACTCGAGGAGCCGGTCACGGCCACCAAGGTGGTGACCTCGGCTGAGGAGGAGAAGCTGCAGCTGCTCCAGGCACACACAGAGCTCACCCAGGGGTGAGGAGGGGACCCCGCTGACCCCCCACTTCTGCCAAGCCACCACAACTCAACCGGGACCAAACCGACCATTTTTTGGCAAAAAAACCTTCCCCTCCTCAGGAAACACGCAGGGAGGCACCAGGATAAGCTCAGGTAGGGACCAACCTCCCCTGGGGAGCTTTTGGGGACCTGAAAAGCTTTTGGGGGATGAGTGGGCCCCACACCCAGAGGGACCCCCACCCCGATGTCACCGAGCTGAAGGACCAGCTGCAGACCCAGGTGAGCTCCCAAAAAACACAGAAGAAAAGGGAGGAGCAGGGCAGGGGGTGCCGCAAGGTCCCCCCTCCGCTCTGCCTGGCAGCTGCACGTCGCCCAGGGCGGATTTGGGCAGGAAGGGTTGGACCCTGGGCAGGGAGTGGTGCGGATGCTCCTCGCGAGGTGCCCACAGTTCAGCAGTGACAGTTCGGGGTGACTTTGGAGAATCCATGAGCCCCTGGATGTGCCGGAGGAGCTGGTTCCAGCTGGAGAGCAGCGTGTGGCCACCACAGCCCCGTGTCCACCCCCCCAGCAGCTCCTGGGGACAATTCTGTGCCACTAAGGAGGAAAACCAAGTGGGAGCGTCCCCAGGGAGACCCTCAGGAGCCAGGCTGACCCTACACAGCTCAGCCTGGGGGAAACATCCTGGAGCTGACCCCACTGGAGCCATCCATGCTCCAACGCAAGGGTCAAAAAACATGGAATTAGCTCCAAGACAACTCCAGGGAGCACAACCCGCCCCAGGGAACTCCTCCCGGGCGCCACAGCAGCTCCGAGGGGAAAGGAACAGGGCCAAGGGGGGATTTATTCAGATCTCAGTGACACACGGCATCGAGTTTCTCCTCATTCCAAGGTCAAGTGCTGAAGGAAAAGGCCGGATCGCGGCCACCTCATCCAGGTTCGGGATGATTGTGTGAGAAACATCTGGAGCAGGCATCACTTCTTTTTTTGATGGCAAGAGCTGCCAGAGGAAGTGGGAAGAGTCTTCCAGAAGGTGGGATGAGGGTGCTGAGCCTGATCTCCCAAACCTCCCTGCTTGGAATGGAAGGAAGCCAGTGCAGCCACCAACCCCAGGCTCCCAAAAATGCCTGGGATGTGCTTGGGGAAGGGACAAAGGACACAGCACGGTGCCATCGCAGCAGGCAGGGCAGGTGCCCTGACGCAGCCCCCGGTGTCTGTCACAGGCTGTCACTCAGTGAGCGCAGAGTGGCACCCCCAGCACCTTGGCCACACCAAAAGGGCGAGGCTGATTCCCAAAGAGCCCCCAAATCCAGGCACTTCGGGAAAAGGGATTTGCAGCAGGAGAAGAGCAGAACTTTACCCCAGCCCTCACTGGGTCACTGCCCCGGGAGGCTCCAGCCAGGCCAGGAGTTGGCTCCTGGCAGCTCCACGCTGCTCGTCCCCCGCAGCCCCTTGTCACCTGCCCCCCACCCCACATTCCCCTTTGGCCTCATCCCACTTCCATGCGCTGCACTCCGATCCCTAAGGAAACCCCTGGCACCTCCTGGTCACCACGGCAAGGAGGCGGCGTTCCCACTGCCCTTCCTCCCCGCGGCTGCGGCAGGAACAGCTCCCAGCACGAGGTGCCTCAGCCTCCTGGAACTGCGGCCTCTCCTGAAGCCCTTCCCGGTGCGAGGGGATATTCCAGAGGCTTCAACACCCGGATCATCCTCTTGCTCCGAGGGCAGGGTTGGAGTGTGGGAAGCTGTGACGTTCCCAGAGAGTCTTGGCCTGATCCCGGCCTGATCCCGGCCATGGGGCAGCTCCATGGGGGAACCGGGGTTGTGTCGGGGCTGGTTCCACGGTTCCCCCTCCAGGTATTCCACACCCGCATCCCAGCGAACACCAACTCCGCCGCGTGCCCGGCCCATTCACGGCTCTCCAGAGGCTCCTGCTGGGCACAGCTCCTCTCCAGCGGGGACGATTCCCTTTGGAACCCCCCCAGCCCGAGGCACGGCAGCTGCCGGGTGGGCGGTGCGAGACGCGGGTGTTGAATGCCAGGGGGATGGAGCGGGGCTGGGAGCTTTAGTGCGGAGCCCCCCGCTTCTCCAGCCCTTTTAGCTCCTCGTTCTCACTCCGGGGGCTCGCCCCGGTGGATTTCTCCCCTCGCAGCGGGTGTGTGGGCAGGGATGCAGGGAAGAGCCAGGCACGGAGCGCCACACCCTTTTTTACACAGTAATTCGATGCAGCAAGAGAGAAAAATGGGAGGGAGATGCTGCCAAGCGATTCCCAGTGAAACTCTGGAACGGCTTTCAGTCAAATCCCCCCAAAACCGCGAAGGGAGCCATGCAGCTCCTACAGCTCTGCTTCCCACAGCTGCCCCGGGGATCTGGGAGAAAGCAAACGCACTTTGCAAAGCTCTCGGATCTGAAATCCCTGGTAGCAAAAATTTATTTCCATGACCGAAGACGAGGAGAAATTTATAAACTTATTCTAGCAACCATCCAAGGAAACAGTAAATACCCCACCACCGGGCAGCCACACATCCACGAGGGCTCTGCCACGCCCCTGCGGGGCACATCACCTGTCCTGCCTCCTTCCCGACCCCTCCCGTGCCAGGGAATTCCGGGAAGTGGATCCAGCCAGCCTCCGGCTCTAGTGTCCAACGTGATAAGGAGAAAAAACAAGCAGCACACTCATTTCAAAGCCCAACAAAGACATGGACAGTGTTAGATTCTCCTAAAAAGAAGTAGTCCCGATCCATTTTCCTCCCCGCAAAGCCCCAGTGCCTGGGATCAGCGCATGAGCAGGCTGTGCTTTGGTCCATCCACCCTCTCCAGCTTCTCAAAGTGTTTCCTGGCGTTCCGGATGTTGATCAGCGTGGCCGCGGAAGCTGGGACGGAAAAGGGACAGGGGAGATAAAAAGAAGTTAAAAAGGGTGAGAGTCACCACAGCCTCGGGGCTGCCTGGCTTCAACAGCCCTGTCTGCAAGGTCTGGGTGCATCCTGCTGCTCCCAAGCCAGGCAAAATCCACAGCGGGATGGGCTGGCCAAAATTTAGGGTGGGATGGGCTGGGCAAAGTTTAATATGGGATGGTTTGAGCAACATTTAATGTGGGATGGGTAAAAATCAAGCATGGGAAGGTCTGGGGAAAATTCAGTGTGGAATGGTCTGGGTAAAATGCAGCATGGGAAGGTCTGGACAAAATTTAATGTGGGATGGTTTGAGCAAAATTTAATGTGGGATGGGTAAGAATTAAGCATGGGAAGGTCTGGGGAAAATTCAGCATGGAATGGTCTGGGCAAAATTTAATGTGGGAAGGTCAGGGCTGTTGGCTGATCCCAGAAGAACACAAGGAAAAGCCTCTCCTAGGAAAAGCTGCTCATCCCACAGCTGCTCCCCAGCCCAGCACTGCCCAGCTGTGCCTCATTCCCAAGGATCCCACACTGTCCCCAATTCCCCAAGTGAGGAGGGCAGGACAACGACAGCAGCAGGCCCGAGGAGTCCTGGGCAGCGTCCCTGGAGCCCCCCAGCTCCCAGCAGGAATTCCAAGAGCTGTGTAAACAGGGAACTGCTCCCAGGGGCTGCGGGCTGGCACTGCTGCAGCTCCTCCTTGGGATAAATAGAAGCTGCTAAAATTAGAGCCTGTCCACCAGAGACAGCCCAGGCAGCCGGAGCAACACCCAGACATGAGCCAGCCCTGCTTCCTCCCCAAAAATCACCGGGGCTGCCAGCTCCCAACCGCCCAAAATAGGTTTTAGGCACGACCTTCTCAGCCAGGTCTGGTTTGGTGGCTCCCTGGGACAGCAGCAGCAGCTCGGCTGTGCCACCGCCTCTGCAGGGTCCTGCTCACCTCATCCCTCTCCCTTCATTACAATCAGTTCTGTAATTAAAAACTCATTTTCCAACAGTTTAAATTGGACTAATTTCACCTTTTTTGAGGTTTTTCTTGGGGTTTTTTTTGTCCCAAACTGGTTTCTCTTGGCTCTGACATACAGAGAGGTCTGACACGACCACCATTACGTGACCTCCCCACCCCGCTCACAATCAGCCCCTCTCTCTTCATTACATCAGTTCTGTAATTAAAAACTCATTTTCCAACGGTCTAAACTGCACTAATTTAACCTTTTTTGAGGTTTTCCTGGGGTTTTTTTGTCCCAAGCAGGTTTCTCTCGGCTCTGACTTACGTATGGAGGGGTCTGACATGACCACCATCACGTATGTGTTGGATGTGAAGATGTCAATGAAAGCAGCGAAGTTGGAGTTCCTGACCTCCATGCTCTGGAAAGAAGCTGCCAACTTACTGGAAAACAAGGAAATCAAGGGGAGAAAAAAGAGTCAATGAAGAGCTTTCGTGCCCACATGGCCAAAATCCCTGATCTGAGCTGCTGGGAACAAGGAGGAGCTGGAATTCCCGCTTGGCAAGGTGTGGTTACAGCAGGGCTTTGGCTGGGCTTGGTTTTGAGGACAAAATTCCTCAGTTTTGGGCCAAATGAGAACAGTATCAGCTGACTGTGCACCGAATGAAGGACATTCCAGACACAACCCCACTGACCAGGCCTGCTCCCCATGGATACCGGGGCTCAGCCATTCCCAGCGGGACACTCTGGATGAGCGGCAGAAATAAGCATAAAATGGGAATATCTGGAGACATCTGGACATCTGTAAACCACCCAGAAACTTCTCCATCCTCTCCAGCTCCACACACCCCCAGGATTAACCTGACTCTGGAGCCTGGGGGCTGTGCAAAGCCAAGCTTCCCACTTTTCCCCTGGAAATAGGGATAAATAGTGTCTGCAAGCCCCCTCCTCCCCAGCCAGCCCTGAGGGGCAGGGCTGGAGCGGAGCTCTCCAGATGACATTCCCAGTTTCCAAGATCAGTTCAGCCCCAGAATTCCTCTGCCTTGACCCAGGAGAAGGAGGGCTGAAATAAAACAGCACCAAAGCTCTCCCACCACCAGCAGAGGAGCAGTTAAATGAACATTTAATGATTTGTGTCCCAGCAGTTCCACCCTGGCGTTCCAGCTGCTGAGGAGTCAAACCGGGATTCTCCGCAGAGCCCTCTGGAAAAAGCTGGAATAGCCCTGATCTCCCCAGTGCTGATGAGAGCAGCTCACCTGCAGCTCAGCTTGAACTGTTTGATGATGTTGCTGATCTTCTCAAACCTGTGCACGTCCCGCTGCTCCTTGCACTGATAGTGGGAGATCACCTGGAGAAGGGGCACAGCCAGTCAGGGACCCCAGCACGGCTCTCCCAGCAGCAGTTCTGGGAATGGCTGGGGACCAGGGCAGGGATTCCCTTCGGCTGGCTGGATCTCGGGAAGTGTTTACAGCAATTCCTGTGGGGCTCTCGTGGAGAAGGGAGACTCAGTGACAGGGTCGGCACACAGAGATCTGCCAGGTGACACCACTGTCCCCCTGAGGGCTCCAGTTAAATCTTGATTCAAAAATAGGTGGAAACAAGAGGAAAAAAAGGTGTCCATCACCTCAGGAATGGGCCAAGTGCTGGGACAGCTTTTCCCTCCTAAGGTGCTGCTGGGACATTGCCCACCCTGCCCAGGCAGTGATCCCAAAGCCAAACCAAGCTGTTCCTCCCTCAGAAAAGCAGCTCAAAGGCAGCTGGATCCTTGGGAATTCCCTCTCCATGACTCCAGTCAGAGCAGAGGGAGCTCAGAGCTCTCCCTCCCCAGAGATCCAGCAGCCCTGAGTGCCTGGATGCCAACACCCAGAGGATCTGCAGGGCTTTAGGAATCCTTGAGAACATCTCCATGAACATTTCCACCGAGGTGGCGGCCCCAGCCCGTCATTCCTCAGCCACGTCCAGTGAGAGCTGCATTTCCTGCACAAACAGCTCCATCCCCACTGCAAACTTAACAGGAATCTCTTAAAAACCTCAGGCCAGCTGCTCTGAACTCTTCACAATCCCAAAATCAGCTCTCACTGGACGTGTCAGGAGCCCTGGCACAGGGATGTGAAACTGCTCTGCCCAGAGAGCCACATTTAACAGGTTTTTTAAGGGTTTTTTTTCCCTTAACCACCTTAAACCCATCACTTTTAAACTCGCTCAATTATTCCCACAAGCACAGCTTTAGCCACATTCAAGGCTTGCAATTCCCAGTGTTCCATTTCCTTCCTGAACTTCCCAGATGAGGTTTTTTCACTACAATTTAGACACAATTTCAGAATGAGGTTTTCAGAGGAACATTTCCCAAAGAGATTCACACAGGGAGATTTCCCTCCAAGAGAAGGGAGTCCTGGGAATGTTTAAATTTATGAAAAAAAAAAAGGAGGAGTTTTTTAAGGAGTCTTAAATTAACCACAGAATTTTTGTAGCAAAGATCATCCTTCTTCAGTTAAAAATGTCCTTGTAACAATCACTCTCTGCCACACACCCCAAGGTGGAACTGTTTATTATCTCCAAAAGGTCAAAAAAGCAGAACTTGCCAGGCATGGCAAGTGTTTGTTCCTGATAGTTGAAGGAGGAAGAAAACTCGTGGCTCCTTTCCCAAATTCCCTCCATCATTTCCAAATCACCAGCAAGGAAAACACTCAGAAAAATTCAAATATTTCCTTCAGCTCAGCGGGAGTTTGCTGCAAAGTGTGAAGAGCCCAGCCCAGAAATCAGGAACATGGACAAGCACCAGGGGTGGTTTTATCCAGCACCTCTGCAGGGGGATTGGGAGCACAGGAACCTGGAAAAGCATCACAATCCAGTGGCTGATCCTCTATCCCTGCTCTGGGTTTGCAGAACGCCAAAAATCAAAAGAAATCAGGTGCAGCTCAAATGCCCCAGCAGGAGGAAGTGAAAAGGTTTGGTTCTGAAGCTACAAAAGGTTCCTGCCCTGTGCAGAGAGGGATTCTCAGAGCAGTCCCACCACAACGGGGACATGAAACACTCCCAGAGCCTGGAGGAGGAAACCCCAACCAAACCTCAGCTCAGCTGCTGCAGGGGGGGATTTCAGGATGGTCCCGTGAGCCACGGCGTGCCAGTGGCTGCTTTCAGAATCCCAGGGCCCGGAGCAGGGCATTCTGCACCTCCCAGCTTCCACGGAATCCCACAGCGGGTTGGGTTGGAAGGACCTCAAAGCTCATCCAGTTCTAACCCAACACCTTCCACTGCCCAGGCTGCTCCAAGCCCCGTCCAGCCCGGCCTTGGGCACTGCCAGGGATCCAGGGGCAGCCACAGCTGCTCTGGGCACCCTGTGCCAGGGCCTGCCCACCCTCACAGGGAACAATTTCCAGTTCCCAGTATCCCATCCATCCCTGCCCTCTGGCAGTGGGAAGCCATTCCCTGTGTCCTGTCCCTCCATGCCTTGTCCCCAGTCCCTCTCCTGCTCTCCTGGAGCCCCTTTCGGCCCTGGAAGGGGCTCTGAGCTCTCCCTGGAGCCTTCCCTTCTCCAGGTGAGCCCCCCAGCTCTCCTAGCCTGGCTCCAGAGCAGAGGGAGGGAAAGGGAGGCTCCATCCAGGGAATCCGTGTCAGGAACTCACCAGGAACGTGGCTCTCTCGAACAGCAGCACCTCGTCTGCCTCGATGATCTGAGCAAAGTTCCTCAGGTTCATCTCCAGCTGCTGCACGTTGGGGATCAGCTGATAGACAATGCTGGACCAGGCCTGGACGTGGAGACACAGAAAGGTCCCATCAACTCTTCCCTCCTCAGCCCCTCCTGATAAATGTGCTCCCAGAGGGATTTTTGGCACTTCTGGCTGGTGGCAGCCTGGCCAAGGCTGAGAAGCTTCTCCCCCCTCTGTGCCCAGGTCCCCGAGGGAGCCCAGGCCTGAGGAGACCCTTCCCTGCCTCAGGTTCTGCTCCACCAGGCAGAGAAACCACAGTGCTGCTGAGCAGGCTTAAATCATCCCTGGTTTAAGTCGGGAATGCTTCCGTCTCCTTCTCCCACTCGAGTTTCCAGAGAGTTTTAATCCTGAGCAAGGTCAGCGTGCAGACGGACACCTGGCAGCTCATCCCTGATCCAAACAAAGTTCCACCTCATCCCAACAGGCCAGGAACAAGCCCAGCAGGGCCTGGGGGTGATGGGATCAACATCTGCCCTCATCCCCACTCGGATTTTCCAAGCTCAGCCTCCCCTCCCTGCCCAGCTGCTGCCCCAGGTGTGGGGCAGTGCCCAAGCTCGTCCTTCCCAAGAGCCAGGGGGATCTCTGGGATGCCTGTCTGCCAACTTCCTGGTATTTACCACACGCTCCTGACTTTTTTTAATTCATTAATTAAAGCCAGGATTAGTTTGGCTTTAATTTACACCCTCCAGAAGAAGCTGAACGTGGCAGATCATTGACACACCAGCAGCAGCTACACGGATCCTCCTCCTGCTCCTGTTCCGAGTGGGAAGGCAGGTCTGGAGAGGAAGCTGCACCAACCTTGTAGAGTGTCTCATCCCAGATGGAAGTTCTAAAACAAACACATTCCAAGGGCCGGGAAAGGCGCTTCAAGTCTTCCTCACGCTCCTTAAAAATCTGGGAAACAAAGAGAGTTTGGGGTTGAGTGTAAATATTCCTGCCCGTGCTGTGGTTGTAGGAACTCGGTATTTTCCCACCTCCCTGTGACCTTTCAAAAGCACAAAAAAGGCACCAAACACCTCTGAGAGGTTCATCCCCAGCACTCCCAGGACATTCAAGGCCTTAAGAGGATTTCCGGGAAGGCAGAGCAGGATCAATGCACAGAAACCATCTCCTGATTAAGTGGGAAAGTTTCACCCCTTGGATTTCGGGGGTGTTTTAGCACAAAGCCTGGGCTGGGCTGAAAGGAGCAGCTGAGCTCAAAACAACTGTCACTGCCACCCCCATCCAAACTGCGAGCAGGAGCTTGAAGGAGCTGGATTCCCCCCAGTTCTGCTCCCTCCTGCAGCCAAGGTGTGCTGGGAGCTCTGGAAGCAGGCAGGAAAGGCTTTCTTTGTCCCTAAAAATCACCGCTGCTGTTCTCCACTGCATTCTGGGATGACACACTTTAAAAAGAGGCAGGAAAAGCTCTGAGAACATCTGAGAAAGCCTTCGAGGAACAGCCCTGAGGGGCTGCGACCCGCACGGCACAAGGGATGCTCTGTGTGGGAGCATTTCCATGGCAACTCCCAGCTCCTCACCAGATCCCGCTGGTCCTCCTGCACCAAGTCCATCTTGTGCACCAGGCAGAAGATCTTGGCGTCGGGGGAGTTCTGGAGAATGGCCTCCAGGCAGGACTGGTAGTAGTGCATGTCCTTCTCCAGCTCCCTGCTCTCCACGTCGAACACGTAGATCAGCACCTCCACGTTCCGGAAGATGTTGTCCCTCTGGCTGGTGAAGTAATTCTCCATGAAGGTGTCCTGGCTGAGAGGGAGCAGAGCAGGAAAACGGGGAGACTCCCTTTAGAGCCTGTGAGGTTCTTTCACTACAGCTTAGACACAATCTCAGAATGAGGTTTTCAGAGGAACACTTCCCAAAGAGATTCACACAGCGAGATTTCCCTTCAAGAGAGGAGAGAGTCCTGGCAATGTTTAAATCGATGAAAAAAAGGGAGGAGTTTTTTAAGGAGTCACCATTGCACTTAAATGAAGCACAGAATTTTTGTAGCAAAGACCATCCTTAGAGCAGCTCTTGCCTGGCACGCTGGGTTTGTGGGAAACTCCTCCTGCCAGGAAGGCAAGGCTGGGATTTGGAGCTGCAGCTCCTGGCTCAGGAGCTGCATCCTCTGAGCATTCCCAAGGAAAGCTGGATGCTCCTGGAGAGCAGGAGCTGCATCCCCCCTCGAGTCCTGCTGCTCCTGGCCCCAGGCTGGCTTTAGGAGCTGTTTGTGAAACCCCACAGCAGCAGCAACAGGTGAAATGTGACCCAAAGCATCAGCTCAGCCTTAAACCCCAGCATTTAAACCTCCTTTAACTCTGGCTGAGTTGATCCAGAGGCCTGAGGAGCTGAGGAGGGGACAGCATTCCTTGAAAAAAGCTGTTCCCAGGAGCCACGGGATCAACTTCCAGTGTGGCCTCTGTGCACAAATCCCACCCGGATGGAGCTGGAGACGAGCAATTCCAGCACCTCAGGACAGCAGGAGAAGGGGCATTCCCTTGGCACACTCTGTTCCACCCCTGATTCCCCACAGCCTCCCCCAGCGGTGGAAAAGGCCAGGAATAATCAGTACCTACCCTCCGCAGTCCCACAGGTTCAACACCAGGTTTCCCAGGAATCTGACGTGGGAATGCTCCACATCAACTGCAAAGAGACAGCAGGAGTTCGCTCACTGCACCACACACCCGGGGCAGAGCTCGGGCAGCCAAAACTCATGGAAATATCGGCATAAAATCATGGAATGGTTGGTGTTGGAAGGGATTAAAGCCTCCATTCCAGCCCCAGCCACGAGCAAGGACACTTTCCACTATTCCAGGGTGCTCCAAGCCCCATCCAGCCCGGCCTTGGACACTTCCAGGGATGGGGCATTCCTCACAAAGCAGCCCCAGTTTGTAAATCCCACCAAAACAGCATTTCCCAGAGGAATTCAGAGCCCACTGCTCTCCTGAGAAGTGCAGCGAGTGTTCCCCTTCAAGCACACATTCCCTGATCCCTGGGATATTGTAGGAATGACTCTGCAGGGCTTTAAGCCCTCCTTAACAGAATAAACCAGGAACACAGGGAATGCAAACTTCAGGAAGACGCAAAGAGGAAATCTACACCAATCCCTCCCAGGCCCTTCCCAGCGAGAAGCACCAGATCCCAACAACTCATCCCCCTCCTCCAGAGGAATCCCTTCTTGCTCTTTCCCAACAATTGCTTTGGGAAGGGAAAAAGGAAAGGCACTCATTGAGCCCAGTGCACCATCCTGCCAAAAGCACGGGGGCACTGTGGGATCCCTGTGCTGGAGATCCCTGGATCCAGCAGGAATGTTCCACCAGCACGGAGGGGGCTCTGACAGGTGGAGCTGCACCAGAGGCCGCTTCCTGACCCCCAAAAAAAAAAAGAGTTAAGGGTAAAAGTTGAATAATAAAGCAGCAAAGCCAATCCCAGTGCTGCCTTTCCCTTCCCTCCACTTCCTGCCTGTCCCTGGCTGATCCCGGGAGTGAAGCTCCCAGCGAGGTGTGGCAGCTGGGAGGACCTGCAGGGCCACACCCGACCCAGGGATCGCTGCAGGGAACGGCCCTGCCCCTCTAATGAGAGGGTTGGAGCCCTGGGATCTGGGAATTGGGCCGGGAATTCCTTACTCGTGGCCCCCAGGCGCCGCGTGTCCCGGGCGATGTAGTTGGCAAAGATAATGGATCTCATGCTGGTCTTCCCAGACCCACTTTTACCCATCAGCAGCACCTGCAGAGAGGGAAAGAAGGAAAAATGAGCTCCCACAGAGCACCGGGTCCTTCCCAGCTCCCTCGAGCTGGCATCTGACTGCCAAAGCCACTAAGCACAGGACTGGCACATTCCAGCTGGGAATGCACCAGGAGCACGTGGGAAGCAGGAGACACTTCCCAACCCCTGCTGTCCTTGGTCATCCCAGCCCCTGCTGTCCTTGGTCATCCCAGCCCCTGCTGTCCTGGGTCACTGGGCCATGGTCAGATCGAACACTTTTCCCCACACACACACGGACACAGGACTCAGGAAAAGCAGGAGCTGCCTCCCCATTCCCAGCCCCTCCCACCTGATGGCTTTGGTGGCACCAAAGGACTTTAAAGATGAGCAACAGCTTTGTCTCAGCCCTTCCAGACCAGAAAAAAACCCTCCTACCCCGGTTTTCCACCCCAAACACTCTCTCCTAACCACAGCGTGGTTCAGGTTGGAAGGGACCTTAAAGATCTAATCCTGCTCTTCCCACAACGTGACTGGTTTTCTTTTTCCCAAACGCAGGGACATTCCCAGTTTCAGGCGCCAGAGGACCAGGAAAAAAGGGAAAAGCAGATGAGACAGCCCAGGTCAGGGTCCCCAGAGTAGGGGAGACTCTTCATGGCTCCAGTGACTCCTCTCCAGAGGAGACACTTGGCTCCATGATGTCCCATCCCTGCAGACCTCAGGGGAAAGGAGAGGCAGCCAAAAAGCAGGGAATGCTAGGGATGAGGGGAGACAGTCACACCAGAGACAGTCACACCAGGCAAGGCTTTACATTGTGATCTAAAAATAAAAATTAAACAAAACAAACCCATCAGCGGCAGCCAACACAGCCCTGCTCACAAAACCCAGCTGTTAAACAAGTTCCAGCTACAAAGCCAAACCCAGCTTCTGGCAGCAGCCCTGCGAGTCTCCCAGCCGGGAGGGATTTCAGGAGAACAGGCCAGGGAGCGCCTGCCCAGCCTCCCACCCTCACCCTGTGCCAGCAGGGCAGGAGCTGCCACAGCCTCGGGACAAAACCAAGGCAGAATTCCCCCATCCTGCTTGCTCAGGTCATTCCTGCAGCAGCTCCGGGCTGGGAGCGCCCTGGCCAGAGGGAAGCTGCCCACAGGCTCCAGGGTTTGGCAACAAAATCCTGTTCCTGGCTGTTTCACAGCCAGGCAGGCTGCGGAGGCCACCCCAGAAGCTGTCCTGTCCCGTCCTGTCCCCTGAGCTGATCCCAGAGAACAGCCAAGCTCTTATTTCACAGCACCAGCACAAAACCCCCGGCAGAAACTCGATCCCACTCCGAGGCACGGCCCAAACCAGCCCCAATTCCCAAAGTTTGGGCTGCAGAGGCCTCGCAAAGGGGTCAGACAGCAGCACGGAGCGCCAGGCAGGGAACCCAATCCCACCTCACCATGGAAGAGCAGCCAGATATTCCTTTAAGAGCCCTGGATACGCTCCTGCTGGGATACACCCACCCCTGCGATTCCCAGAGCTGCTGCCGTGTTAAATTTCATCCTCCCGGGAGCCCTGAGCGAATTCGGGGCTCCTGGGACACCTCGGGAGGGCGGCCCAGGGACAGGGAAGGGGTTGGAGCAGATCCTCCTCCCCGAGCACGGCCGTGCGGAGGGTTTTGCACGGGGTTTTGCAACAGCCCCAGGGGCGCCCGGGGAACAGCAACTGCCGGGGAAGGCTCTGCACGAACCCAGCCCACGCCCAGGCCAGGATTAAACCCGGTTTTAACGCCTGGCACGCTCAGCAGAGCATGCAGCGCTGCCTCCGAGAGGCACCGGAGCCCCAGCGCTAGGGACGGATACAACAAACGGTGTTCACGGACGGGGATGGGGAAGGAAAACACAGGATCCTCCTTCCCGTCCTTACCTTTTTCTTCATGGCTGTGCTTGGCATCACACACCTGCCGAGAGAAGCCCACCTTGGATCGCTGCTTTCCTCCCAATCCCAATCCCAATCCCACCCCCGGCGCTGGGGAAGCGCTGACACAGCCCCAGCTCCCCTCCCCCTGCTCCGGGCCATGGGGAACTCCCGCTGCCGCCGGCAAACCTCCGGCGTTCCCGAAATCTACCGGCCCCGGCGGGATCGCTGTGGCCGGGCCCGGAGTCCCCCCGCAGCCCCTTCCCCCGGGATGTCCTTCCATTCCCCCGGGATTCCCCGCAGCCTTTCCCCGGGGATGCTCCGCAGCCCGCTCCCCCGGTACGCCCCGAAACCCTTTCCCCCGGGATGTCCCGCAGCCCGCTCCCCCGGTACGCCCCGAAACCCTTTCC
>VZTD01004676.1:51474-69664 GCA_013397725.1 Rhagologus leucostigma | reverse complement strand
CGGCTCCCCTGCCCCGAGCGGGACCCCCTCACAGCCCCTGTGACGTCACCGCCGCGCCGCCGGCTGCGATTGGTCGCTTCTGTCCCCGCGGCTGCGCACTGCCTCGGCTGGAGCAGCGCTGCTTCCGGGTTGCCGGGGGCCGGCAGCACCGCTCCCGGTGCTCCCGGTGCCCGNCTGTCCCCACCTTGTCCCCAGCCCGGAGCGCTGAGTGCCACCTCCAGGCCTTCCTTGGACACCTCCAGGGATGGGCACTCCAAACCTCCCTGGGCAGCTCCAAGGCCTGAGCACCGTTTCCATGAGGAAATTCCTGCTGATGTCCAACCTGAGCCTCCCCTGGCCCAGCCTGAGGCCGTTCCCTCTCCTCCTGTCCCTGTTCCCTGCGAGCAGAGCCCGACCCCCCCGGCTGCCCCCTCCTGTCAGGGAGTTGTGCAGAGCCCAAGGTCCCCCCTGAGCCTCCTTTTCTCCAGGCTGAGCCCCTTTCCCAGCTCCCTCAGGAATTCTCCAGCCCCTTCCCAGCTCCGTTCCCTTCCCTGGACACATTCCAGTCCCTCAGCATCCTTTCATGAGGGTCTCAGAGCTGTCCCCAGCGCTGGAGGTGCCCCAGCAGTGCCAGCACAGGGCCGGGCACTGCCCTGGCCCTGCTGCCACCCCACTGCTTGGCTTTGCCCAGCTCGTGTCCAGCCGCTGTCCCCAGCACGCCCAGGGCCTTTCCCAGTTTTCCAGCCCCTCTTCCCCCAGCCTGGAGTGTTCCATGGTGACCCAAGGGCAGGACTGGGCACTTGGCCTTGTTGACCCTCACACTTCTGGTGTCACCCCATGGATCCAGCCTGCCCTGATCCCTCTGCAGAGCCTCCCTGCCCTCCAGGAGACCCGCATCCCACCCAACTCGGTGCCAGCTGTGAATTTATGAATGGATGAGGGTGCCCTCGATCCCTAATCCAGATCATCAATAAAGATATTGAACAGGACTGGGCTCAGCGCTGATCCCTGGGGGACGCCAGGCTGGTCCCAAGTGGACATGGCACCATTCCCACCATTCCCACCATTCCCACCATTCCCTCCATTCCCACCATTCCCACCACTCCCTGGGCTGGCCATCAGCCAGTTTCCAACCCTGCCCGAGTCACCCTGTCCATGGGCTGCAGCTTCTCCCGCAGGTCCAGCACCCTGGGAGGGCTGAAATGAGGCACGGAGGAAAAATCCCATCCCAGAGAATTGCCTGAAAAAAGGAAAAGCATTGGGAAAAGCCACAGAGGATGCTCAGAAGAAACAACCCAGCTCCCGGGCCTGGCCCAGGGACAGGGAATCGTGCGACTCCAGCCCAGAGAACACGTGCTGCTAGAAACAGAAAAATCAGAACAGAAAGTCAGACACAGAGAGAGAATTAACTCCCTGCACGTGTAAAACAGAACATTTTGGAGACGTAGGAAAGCTCAGGCGAATCCCTCGCGTGTCCAAATGCTCTGCTGGAGCAGGCTGCGCCTCGCAGGTGTGGCTTCCAGCACAGGGATCAGCGCCTGGATCCATCCATCCGTCCTGGGAAGAGCAGGAATTCGCTGAGTGGCAGCCAGAGGTCCCCCTGCTGCAGGCAGCGCTGCGTGTGACACCCTCACAGCCCGGGGGTGACGGGGACATTCCTGGGACTGCCGAGCGGTACGTGGCAAAACCGGACAGTTTCCGTTCCTGTCTCCGGGAAAAGCAGCAGGGATCAGGCCCGGGAGGAGCTCGCTGCGTCCGGGAAGGGTTTTTCCAAGCCAGGAACGAGCAGAAGGAGGAAAAAGCTTTGCAGGAGCTGCCCTGCACAGCTGGCCACAGCTAGGCTCGGGGGTGGCACAGCGCCTCACCAAAAGAGGCCTTTAGTGGATTTTAGTGGAAAAAACCCCTTTTTCAGTGAGTTCCCAGGTGCTGCAGGGCTGGCTGTGTCCAATCCCACAGCCCAGAGCAGAGCAGGGGGACAGAGCTGAGGGAGGAACACCCCGTAACATCCCAAGACTGAGTTAGTCAGGGTTTTCTGCTCCTTCTGGAGGAGTTTCTGGTGATATCAAGGGTCCCCTAAACTGCCTTTCTGCTCCATTATTTTATCCAGTTCATTTGGGGTCACTCAGAAAATCCTGTTCCCCTCGTGTCACCTGGCACCACTTGTTATCCTTGGTTCCATCTCTAGAGCAAACATAAACTTCTAATTTAATTTAAATGAGATTCTATGACATTTAAGCATGCATTTTTACCACCTGCTCTTTCCTTTTCCTTTTCTTTTCCTCTCTTTCTCTTTTTATTTTTCTTTCTTCTTCTTTCTGTTTTCCTTTTTCTTTCTGTCTCCGTTTTTATATTTATTTTTGGGTTTAATTTTATTTTCATGTCTAATTTTTCCATCTCCTTTCCCTTTCTCTTTTCCATCTCTTTCCCTTTTTCTTTCCCTTTCTCTTTTCCATTTCTTTCTTTCTCTTTCTCTTTTCCATCTCTTTCCCTTTCTCTTTCCCTTTTCTTTCCCTTTCTCTTTTCCATTTCCCTCTTTCTCTTTTCCTTCTCTTTCCCTTTCCGTTTCTCTTTCTCCCTCCTCTTTTTCCTTTCTCTATTTATTCTTCCTTTTCCCTAAGGAAATACCTTAGCACACCAATTGCCATTTCATGCACAACTCAAGACTTTTTGGAAGCAGTAAATTCCGTGTTTAAGCTTTGATTCTTGGACAGGGAATTCCGGAACGTCCAGGCTGGAGATAAACTTGACCCACACGTCCTGAAACCCCTTCCCAGGCATGAACCACCCGGAATTCATTCACGCCATTGGGGAAGGTTTTGGATTTGGGTAAATTTCAGTTAATTGCTTCCTTGGGCAGTTTGTTTCTCTCGCTAAGTCCAGATTATTAAAGATCTGGAATGAAATTAAGGACACAGCTTTTGTGGACAGCTCGGGATGGGAAAACAAGGAATACAAGCAAGTTCGAAGGCTGGGAAGAGCAGGTGCATTGTCACTGAAATCTTAACTGCAGTTACCAAACACACACGATGTCCAGGGCAGCCCAGAGTATTCCTCTGCATAAACCATCTCCCATGGGAGCTAAGAGGGAATGAATGAATGACTGAATGAATGAATGAATGAATGGGAGGCAGTTTCCAGCAAAAGGCCGAAATTCCTGGTCCTGATCCCTAAATTTGCAATTAGCAGCTCATTATTTAAGCAGCGCCTTCCTGGAGTCACTCAGACACTCCCAAGCCTTTCTGAAAAGCTCCTCCAAGCTCAGCAGGTCTGAGTCACTCGGAATCGTTCCTTCTGCATTCCTCAGAAGAGATTTAAAGAAATTACATCGCAACCTCTGGATTTTAATAATTGCAAAAGCTGCAGGGGAAGAAGTAAAACCACTTTCCACTTGAGTTTACCACCGTCATCCACAACGTTTAAAACCCCAGCAACCATAAACCCACACAAACACTCTGCCCCTGAAGAACAACTCTCATCCTTTAACAATCCTTTTTCCCTGGATTTAACAGGGTAATGGCACGAGATGGAATTAGCAGAACTCCGATAACAACATTATTTCTGTGTTCTTCGCCAGCTCGTGGCTCGAGGCTCTGAAACTGTTTTGATGCTGAGGAGCTGGAGCTTGGCTTTCAAACACACACCAGGCCTTGAGATGAACCTGGAGTGAGGGGTTCAGCTCCTTATTTAGGATTCTTGAGGGAATTTTGGTTCACTGCATTATGTTTGGGACTCTTCTGGTCAAAGAAACCTGCCAGGCTTCGCCCTCCTGCCAGGTTCTTTCTTCTCCCCATTATCCTGCCAAGCAGTTCAGCTCATCTTAGCCACCGGTAGATTGCTCTGGAATGGAATCAGTCTCGCTGGAGGAATTAGTCACAGAGTGCAGGGGACGTTCCGTGGGGCTGATTGCAGCACCCCCTGAGCAGAGCCTGACAGCTCCGTCCCACTCCATAAAAGTGATCCGGCAGCTCCTGCCAGGCTCTTTGGGCCAAATTCCGGCACCTGGGTGTAAAGCAGGAGTGACTGCACTGAAATCCCTGTGCTTTACAGCGGGACCTGGCTGTCGGCCCTGGCCGGAGAACTCCCACTTACGGAATTCTTTCATTGTTAATTCCGAGCTCTGTGGGATTGGTCCAACCCTTCCTTGCTGGATCACAAAACGCCTCAAGCCCAGAACAAAATCAACCACCTGTGTCCTTTCCAGAACCTTCCAGGGACACCTTCCCCTATCCCAGGCTGCTCCCAGCCCCGTCCAGCCTGGCCTTGGGCACTGCCAGGGATCCAGGGGCAGCCACAGCTTCTCTGGGCACCCTGTGCCAGGGCCTGCCACCCTCACAGCCAGGAATCCCTGCCCAAATCCCATCCAGCCCTGCCCTCTGGCAGTGGGAAGCCATTCCCTGTGTCCTGTCCCTCCAGGCCTTGTCCCCAGTCCCTCTCCAGCTCTCCTGGAGCCCCTTTAGGCCCTGGAAGCTGATTCTGCTGTTCCCTCACTCTGCTCCCACATGGATTCACCAAACTTCTGCATTGTCCTAAAACTCTGGGAGCTTGGAGCAGCCCGGGACAGTGGAAGTGTCCCTGCCCAGGGCAGGGGTGGGACAGGAGGAGCTTTAAGGTCCTTCCAACCCCGCCCAGGCTGGAATTCCCTGGTTCTGTCACTTTTACCCACAGGGGTGAACTCTGAAGGTTCAGTGGGAACCAACATCCAGCAGGCATTCCCTCAGTTCTGCCGTTTCCGTGGCACTGGAGCGAGGGGAACGCTGAGCTGGGATTGACCCAGCTGGGAACAGACTGCCCAGATCCACTCACCTGGAGTCACCCTGCTGGAACTCCCCCAGCCATCCCAAATCCAGCAGTTCTTGTGCATCCCAGAGTGGAGATTCCCTTGTGTAACAGCCACGGACTGTGAGCAATTATTTCTAGAATTTCTATTTCTATTTCCAGTCCCTTTACTGTATTGGCCAGGAAAGCAAAACCCCAATTGTTCCACAGGATGATGGAAATCATCCCTGGATGAGACACAGATGAAGAAGCGAGGGATGGAACAAATACAACTGCACGTTGAATCGTCCAAGGGAACTGCTGCAAGTGTGAAGGGAAGTAGATTCCCAGTTTTTTAAACATTTATAATGTAAAACCCTTCCTCTCCTACAACTGCCAGCTCCCATGGCCATGTTAAATAACGTAATTTAAAAAAATAAAGTGGGTTTGGAGCATATTGATTTCCTCTTCTGCCTGTTTTCATTCTGTTCCCCCACGATGACCAGACAGTGATGACAAAATGAGTGTGGTTGTGGCTGTGAGGAGAGAGAAGAGCAGGAGGCTGTGCTGTGTTTCCCCGTTTTCCCCGTAAGGGGATGTCTGTGTGTTTCCTTAACCCTTCGAGCAGCCCTAAAATATATTTAGAGAGAAGCAAGGGAAAGGGGAGGCTGTAAATAGCTCCGGTTTCAAACACATGAGATGAGAAACTGGGAAAAAATAACAATTTGACAAAAGAGGAGAACGTAGCGAAGAGATCCTGAGGTGGTTCCAGGGCTGAATTCCCTCTGTTCCCTCCTGCTGGGGGGATAAAGAGAGAAATCAGCGTGGAACTGAAATTGAAATCAGCTGCCTCGTCCTAGAAAGTAGGGAATAAATGAATGGCTGTGCAGGGTGGGGGTGAAAAACAACCCCCAGCGCCGTGGAAAACAGAGCCAGAGGTTCCCTGGATCCGCACAACGCACAGGGAACACGGACCAACGCACCTGGGATGGGCTCAGGAATATTCCTGCTCCCTCCCTGCCCTTTTCTTTACTGGAGTTTGTTCCAAGCTCAGCTGATCCACTGCAACCTCAGGGGGGAAAAAATCAGTTCTGAAATAGGAGGGAAATAAATCAATTCTAAAAGAGAGGGAAATGAATCAGCTTCTCCTCCCGTCCCTGCCGCTGTTAATCTGCATTTCCCACTCGTTTATCACCTCCAAGTACAGCTGGAACTGAACATCCCTGCCAGGAGCACCTGGCAGCCCCAGCTCTGTCTCCCCACACAGATTTAAGCCTGGCCTATCTCCTCGGGCAGCTTCAGTCAAGGAGTTGAGCTCTGTCCTGCAGGAAAAACCAAGCCCAGCTACACCTGAGAGGGGGATTAAGCCCAGCCTTGAGGACAGAACTGATTTCTCTGCACATTTTCTCAGCTGCAGACGAGCTGGGGTTACCTGGACAACCTTAAACTTCCACCTGAGGGAAGAATGAACTGGAGCCCTTCTCTGGTTTGGTTTATTGGGGCATTTTTAGGCTGGTGAGTTGTGAAATATGGGATTTGCTGGGGGAAAAGCAGCTCCAGGACTGGAGATCCTGAGCCTCTCTTTAATTTTGCGTTCTCCTTGTTCACCAACCCCATAAATTACGGGCTTGAGAGCAATTTCTCGTTCCTTACGAGAAGCTGCTGCAGGGAAAACAGACACTTCCCATCCATGTATTGGGAATATTGGAAAATCCTCGGCTTGATTCGTGCTGGGATTATCAAGGGATAACTCAGGCTTCTCTGCTGGGATGGAGACCCTGGATCCACCATCCTCCTTCTTATGCCCTCATCACATCCCTCACCCTAAAAACATTTTGTGGGGCTGGGCATCAAGACATTAAAACACCAATTAAAGAATTAATTAAAGCATTAAAGCTGCTGCCACCCAGCCCTTTGCAAAGCCCCTCCCTGCAGGCACAAATTCCCTCTCTCTCTGCTCCTTCTGCTCTTTTTGGGGCTGCCTTTTGGAGCAGCCCAAGCTCAGGGATCAGTCAGGGAATAATGAGGATTCATCCCTTCACCTCTGCTTCCCCAGTCTCCTGTGGCCAGGGACATTTAACAGCCCCAATTTAAAGAGCTCTGACCTGCAGAAAAAGCTGCTTTTTCCTCTGCTGATCCTCAGATGTGTTTTTAGTCCCTGTCAGGTGGCTCCCTAATTCCAGCCCTGTAACAAAAGGCCCATTTTAAACCCGATATTCCTATTTCAGGCAGAGCTGGGGGAGTTTTTGCTGCTTTTGAAGTTCCTGGAAGCCTTTGGCACTTTGCTTTCAGTGATCCTGGATCCAGCCCAGCAAGAGCTGCCCCAGATCTGGGGCAAGGTGGAAAGAAGGCAGCAGATTAAGACGCTAATCTCGATTCCATCATGGATTTTCCTCATCAGTCCTGGTGAATCACTTTCACCTTTATTATTCCTCCATCCCATTCTCCATCTGGGAGATACAATCTTCTTCCCAGGGCTTTTTTTTAATTTCAGGTAGATTGCACTGACACCTTCTGAGGGAGGATGGATTGACAACTGAATGGATTTTTGTAGAGGAAACAGCTTTAAAAAGCCAGGAAAAGAATCTCTTCATGGCCCCATGAAAAATAAAGTTGCTATGAGCTGAAAACCTAACGAGGCTTTAGGCTGCTCTGTAAAGTCCTGAATTAACGAGAGTTTCAGTTCTATTCCTAATTTTCAAAGCTTTTGCTTTGAAGGACAAAGTCCATATTAATGTTTTGTTCCTGCCATTGCCTGGCCTCGAAATTTGGAACCTCAGCCGTGCTGTTCCCTAATCCCAGGGATTATCCAGCCCTTCCTTCCCTTGCATCCTGAATACCACACCAAAAAAAGAGGCTGAAGGGCTTGTTTCAATTTTATCTGCAGCGTTTTTATCTCAAAACTTCCTCAAGTCGTTCTCCATTTCTCTTTGGCTCCGGTGGCGAGGGGAGCAGCTCCTTTGAAGCCGTGATTTTCCCACATTTCCCAGGTTTTTTGGGAAGGGGAGGCACCCGAGGTCGTTTCCCTCAGTCAGGAATTTTGCTGTGGGAATTCAGCTGCTCTCCAGGCAGTTCTTCTGTCAAACCATTAATCAGCTCGGAAAAGTTCATTAATCAGTGTGGGCGCTGTGGAGAGAAGGAAACAAAGGAACTTTTCCATTATTTGGGGGCTTGAAGAGGGAGTGAACTTCCCTCAAAGCTGGGAAGGGCCTGAGGATGATAAAGCAGAGGAGCAGCTTCATCTCTCCCCAGCAGAGAGCTCTGGGCTCCATTATGGATACAAATCAACCCCAGCAGGATTTCAGAGGGTTTTTTTAGGATGTCAGATCCCTCTTTATCCCATGTATTTATAGGACAAACACATGGATAAACACATGGATAAACACATGGCACTTGAGCTCACGGGTGAATGTGACCATGGTGGTGGTTGACGCTTGGACTTGAAGATCCTAAAGGCATTTTCCAGCCTCAACAACCCTGGGATTCCGTGACTTTCTGCCTTTTTCTCCTGCTCTGGGGCTGGGAAACTCCTCGAGCGGAGCAGCACTGGGAGCCACAGAGCCACAGGCTGCGCATCCGAGCTCTGCAGGTATTTTTAATCCATCTCTCCTCGTGTTTATGGAAGATGGCACAGGAAACCTCTCAGCCCCAAAGCAGCTCCCTGGCCCTGGACAAACCCGAGGTGAATGATCCCCTCTAAGCTCCTTCCAGAGCCATTCCAGCGGCGATCAGAGGCAGCAGTTCCTAGAGAAACGGCTCCTATCAAATTTAGAAGCCTTCCCTTGGGGAGGAGACATCCATTTCCCCTTCTACCTGTCATTCTTCTTCGTTTATGGACTCGATAAGGCAGGAAATCTGGCAGGCTTGAAGTGAAAAATGAGCTGTTGGTAGCAAAGAGAGCCTCAGCGGGTAAAAAAAAAACAACCCCAAACTGTTGGAATCGAGATGCAGTTAATAGGAGCAAAAATAAATAGAAACAGACCCTACATGTAAATGAACATTACATCACCGCTGGCATTTCGGCTCCTTTTCAAATATAGAAACGGCAGCAGATTTAAGTTGCACAGAGCTGCTGTGTTCACACAGCCAGAGCTGCCGTGGGGGCACAGCCCCCAAACTTCTGCTCCCCGAAACAACTCAAGGCTCAAGAAAGGAGCAACAGGGACCAGGCAGAGGGGGCAAATCCCAACTTTCCGGCCGAGAGAGGTCGAGGGAAACACAATTCCATCCCTTAGCCCTGCGGAGGTGGGATCTGGTGGTGTTTGCCAGCTCCAGGGGAGTTCACTCCACCTCGGGCGGGTTGGAGGTGAAAGCAAATGATTCAACTGCAGCCCGGGAGAAGGTTGGGCTCTTAATTAAGTGACAGAGATCACAGAGAGAGGGAAGGAACCTCCAGTGCCGTTTGAGCAGCAGGTTTCTCTCCCAGCTGCCACCTCGAGTCCTCGAGATCCGCGTTGGCCACACAAATTCCAGGCACCATTTCCAGCCTGGAAATAAACTCGGAGCGCTCTCAGAGTGAGACCTTAAAGCTGGAGCACCTCACCCACCACACCTGCTCCCAGCAGCTCAGTCCCTGATCTCCCAGGGGCTCAGCCTGGAGAAAAGGAGGCTCCAGAGGGAACTTTTCCCTCTCTGGGATTCCCTGGCAGGAGGGGGCTCCAGAGGGGTCGGGCTCTGCTCCCAGGGAACAGGGACAGGAGGAGAGGGAACGGCCTCAGGCCATGCCAGGGGAGGGGCAGGGTGGATATTGGGAAAAATTCCTTAGTGGAAAGGGCTGTCAAGCACTGGAATGGGCTGCAGGGCTCCTGACGTGCTCAGGTCCTGGAAAAGTCGATGGAAAACAGGGAGAATTCTGCAGCCTTTACCTCAGTGCCTCATCCTCCAGGTACTCTGAGTCATTTCAGGGAGTGAAGAGTTAAAGGGCAGCAAACAAAGGCAGCTCAAGAAGATCTGAGACGATTTTCCCTCATTCCTACACGCCTCAGACATTCAATTTTGTACGAGTTTGTACCTCGAATTTAAACCCAAATTCTGCCCCGTGGGAAGGAGGAGATGGATCCCGGCCTCCCATGTGCCAGAGCAGAGGGAAGGGTGTTAATTCAGGGAGGATGGCACACTGACATTTCACCGTGC
The DNA here is from genome assembly GCA_013397725.1 of Rhagologus leucostigma. Taxonomy (NCBI): domain Eukaryota; kingdom Metazoa; phylum Chordata; class Aves; order Passeriformes; genus Rhagologus; species Rhagologus leucostigma. Next base: position 59,797 of record VZTD01004676.1, on the reverse strand, counting down.
CTGATGTGCCAGAGAGATTTCATGTTTTTTAACAGGAAAAGCTTCAATATTTCACAAAATCTTCATTCCCTGTGATTATTTGTAAAGCATCGTGGATGGGCTTGGCACTTCCCTGACAGGAACACGGGCAGGTCTCTGCCTGGAGGGATCTGTAATTGGAGATGGGAAGGGTGGATGGGAGGACAGGGATGCAGCAGAGGGAGATCAGCAGGAGAATTAGGAATTCCTTCATTCCTTTCTGGAGTTTTTTTTGGTTCTTTTAATGTGATCCATTTTAAATCCAGGCTTAAGATCTTATTCAGCTTCAGATTTCTTTTTTTTGCTGCCCAAACTTTCCTCTGTCCCTGACTGGAGCAGAAACCCAAACTTTTGAAATTCCTCGTGGAATAAATAAAGGATGATGTGGGAACAGCCTCACGTTCCCAGGTGGAAGCACTTCCCCCCGGGTTTATCATTCTGGGAACAATTCTGGCCCAAAGAAGGGGAAGCACAGAGCGACACGGCCAGGGTGCGACACGGCCAGGGTGCGACACGGCCAGGGCACGAGGAGGCCTTGGATTCTCCCCGTTTGTTTGTGGAAGGTTTGGGGTGAGTTCCTGGGAGGTGGTTCGGGGTGCATTAATTGGGAATCCATCCCCCTGTGGATCCTCATTCCCAGTTTCTCCCGGGAGCCTCCTGCAATGGTCTCCAATGGGATCTCTGCTTTTCCCTGCACCGATTTCCTGGCCCTGCAGGAACCCCAGCACTACAAATCCCCCAGCAACACCTCGGAGCTGCCACAGGCACCCGGACGGACGGGGAAGGTGCCGGTTCCCTCAGCTCCCGGCTGCCAGACGCGGGAATACTTCGGGCTTTCGGGAAAAGCGTTGGGTCTCCACCTTCTCCCCGCGTGTGGGGAAGCGTCTGCCAGCGGGGAACGCTGCCCCACTGAGCTGGGGGGTCCCGGGATTCCCGGAGAGGAACCTTTAGGATTAGGCGGGGGGTCACACCACCTGCTCCGCTGCGCTGTGCTTGGGGGCTCCAGGCCGAGGGCACAGCGGGAGGGATGCGCTGGGGACCCGAATCCCCCTGGAGCCTCGGCGTTCTCCGTCCCGCTGGGTCCTGCTCCGGGCAGGATGAGCTCAGGGAGGACAAAGCTGCCCCGCAGCCGAATGCCGGGCGGCAAAAACCCCTAAAACACAGACTCGGGGAAGCGGCTGGCTGGAAGGGTGAGCTGAGGGAGGCGCTAATTAGAGCGCCGGGGGAAGGTGGTAATTAGAGCGCCGGGGGAAGGTGGTAATTAGTTCTGCTGCTCACCACGGCTCAGCCTTCAGCTGTCACTCACCCACTCCCGGAGCCTGCGGAACACATTCCTGGGATGTCTCATCTGCGAGGGAAACTCTTCCACTTCCCTCTTCCTGCAGCGGCAGAGGAATCCTTGTCCCGGGATGACCAAGCCCGGGGCAGGAGTGGAGTCACCATCCCTGCAAGGCTCCAAAAAACGCGGATGTGGCGCTGGAGGCCCAGGGCTGGTGGCGAGCGTTGGTGGTGCTGCCTGAGGGTTGGACTTGACGATCCCGAAGGTCTTTTCCGGATATTCTCATGCAAATGGAATGTTTATGGAATATAACACACAATCTAGAGCTCGCTAAACAGTTAAATTTCAGTCCAAACTCTGCAAATAATCTCTTTATGAGGTGTTTTCAATTCCACATTCCCTCTCCAGCAGTGATCCCGTGATTCCAACGTGGATCTCCAGTCCCCTTGTGCATTTTCTGATTTCCAGGCAACATCTCGTGCCTGTAGAAGCTTTGGTAGGCTTAATCAGACTCAGGCAGAGTCGAAAGTGAGCTGGAGCACAACGTTCAGGTGCAGTGGATGCTGTCGGAACGGGGGCTCTAATCCCAGGTGTCACATCCCCCCGAACTTCCGGCTCCCCGAATTAGAAAGGAGCTTCAATGGTTGGAAAAGAAATCCCCAAACCACGAACTGAGAGTGAGTTAATGACTTGGAAATCACCACAAAGGGAAAAGCGAGGGGGCTGGAAGCCAAATGGACTCGGAGTTGGCCTCGGGTGCCGGCACAAGGGTGACACAAGGGAAGGGATGTGGGGCTGGCACTGGAGCCTCTCCGAAGGGGGCCAGGCAGGCTGATGGCATTCCCAGCCTGGGGGAAAGGCAGGGAAAATAAATCCGAGACTCAGAACGGGATCAGGAGAGGCAGCAGCTGCCTGGGAACACCAGAGGGAGCAGGGACAAGGAGCAGGACAAGGAGGGAAGGCAAAAGGAATGGTTTGGGTGGGAAAGGACTCTAAACACCATCCAGTGCCACCCCTGCCACGGGCAGGGACACCTTCCACTGTCCCAGGCTGCTCCAAGCCCCGTCCAGCCTGGCCTTGGGCACTGCCAGGGATCCAGGGGCAGCCACAGCTGCTCTGGGCACCCTGTGCCAGGGCCTCCTCCCCCTCCCAGGGAACAATTCCTGCCCAGTATCCCATCCATCCCTGCCCTCTGGCAGTGGGAAGCCATTCCCTGTGTCCTGTCCCTCCATCCCTTGTCCCCAGTGCCTCTCCAGCTCTCCTGGAGCCCCTTTAGGCCCTGCAAGGTTTCATCAGAGCTGATGAGGAAGACAAACCTTCGACCCCACAGATTCAGCTGGACAGCCAGTGCTGGGTACTGGGCAAAACATCCCTCCTTGGCTCTTCCCACTCCTGATCCATCCGTATTCCACTGCCAGGAGTGGCCCTGGAGAAGCTCTTTGAGCACGGATCCCCCATTACTAAATGGGAGATTAATTAAAAGCCCTGCAGCATCAGTCACTGATTTCCAGGCCTTGCTGCAGTGCCAGATCTCCTGGTCCTCCTCAGGGAGCCGGACCCACTGCTCTTGCTTTTGTGTCAAGATTGGGAGATTTAGAGAAAAGAATCACTTTTCATTTATAAATAAACACAACAGAAGGACCCTCAGCTAACAATTTCCTTAGCTAAAGAGATGGATGAAAGCCTCATTCGTTTCGAAGTAAATAATGAAACCCCACAAGTTCCTATTTACCAGCCCTGTTCCCTGCAGCCCAACGCACACGGCCCGGATTGAGGCTGATCCCCCCGTGTTGGTGTTCTGCCTTTAATCAGCCCCACTGGGCTCTGCCCTGGCCCAAACACGAGGGGCAGAGCCCAGTTCACCCAGTCCTGCTCCCCAGTTCCACCCGTGGAGCTCAGCCTGACCCTCAGCCCCGCGCTGAGCCCGGAGCCGGCCACTGGAGACCCCAAATTTGTGTTTAGGGAGAACACCAGAGAGAGAACCCACGGAGCTGCTGCAGGACCGCTGACAGCCAAATCGCAGAGCCGCCAAACACCTCGCGGCAAATGTTTACGCTCTGCTCCAGAAAACAGCGCGGGGGGAGCGGTGGGAGGAGAGGAGCAGGCCAGGAACGCTGACATTTGTGTAAATCCCTGCCTCCAGCCCCGCAGCTCCCAACCCTGCGGCGTTCCAAAGTCCATCCCTTGTTTTAGCACACCAGCTGCTTCTCCCGCAGAGCCCTGGCAGCAGCAGCGCGGAAACGCCGCCGCTCGGAGCCCGCCCGGCTTCGCTGCAAACCGTTCCTGCACCTCACACACAGCAGAGCAGCTCCAGAGAGCCCCTCCGAAAGCGCTCGGGCGGACATCCCAGAGGTCAGAAATTCCAGGGCTGAGGTGCAGTCCCAGCTGGGGTCTCCGGAGCCTCCTCCCCTCGCGGGAGCACCTGCTGTTTGTCCTGCTCGGACAGGGGGGAGGGTTCTCAGCTGAGGAGCGGCCTGGGGTAGTGGAAGGTGTCCCTGGGTGCAGGTGGGTGACACAAGGAGATCATTCCCAGGGAAATGGGATTTTTTTTTTTTCCAGGCCCACGCTGTTGCCAAGGTGCTCTCCTCATGCAGGTCCATCTCCTTCACTGGGTCCCCATCTCCCCTTGGAGCAGAGAATAAGGAACGTGGCTTTTCCTAAGCACAACTGGGCAGGGAGGCACTAAACCCAGAATTATTGAAAGCGAAGTTTCCCATCGACGCCAGGCCATCAAATTCCTCCTCACTGGATCAAGTTATAAATATTGACCACAGGGGGAGAGCAAAATTCAGAGGCAAACAGAGCGAAATGAAAGCTCATCATGCAGGAAGTTCGTGTGGGGCTGTTCTTCCCTTCCGTCCTGAGCGGAAGGTTTGGCTTTGTTAGGAGGGATAAAACGGACTCAGTAAAAAAACCAGCCAAGAGCTTGTCCCCGGGTGAGCTCCCAGTGCACCACCGGCCCGGCCAGCACTGCTGGTCTGTCAGTCTCACCAAGTTTAATTGCATCCAGCCTGATCATCAAATGTGGAACAGGGTCTGAGGTTTCCGAGGCGTTGTTGGAATTCTCAGGCTGCTCCACTGTCTCTGAGATGGCTCCTGGGGGAGACTGGCAGCTCCTGAATTCCCTAGTCCAGGAAGAAGGCAGGCAAGGGGTGTGGTAGGAGCACGGAAAACACATAAACCTGAGGGAGGAAGTCAGAAATTCCTAATTAATCTGCACTGGGGAGGGTAAGGAGCAATCCAGAGGAACTGAAGGAATTCCAGATAATATTAATGGACAGAAGAGCTGCTGCACCGGGCACAGAATTCCCCCACAGGATTCCTTGCTGCAGGTGTGCTCTGAGGCTGAAAGCCTTGAAGGATTTCTGGGCCGGTGCCGGTGTCCCCGTGGGAATGGGAGCACCCAGAACTACCAGCAGTGCCTTTGATCGTGGCCTGGGGCTGTGGCTCAGCACGTGGAAAGAGGGGATTCCCTTTTGGGGCAGATTTCCCGGATTCCTTTCCCTGAGTGTGAGTAAAAGCAGCTGGGAGTGACGGGGTCAGGAGCTGGGGCTGCGTTGACAACCTCGGATCCCGGACAAGGTTCCTCCTGAGGGAGGAATAAATTCAGCACCACAACAGAAATATAGACCTGGATTTTCCCCCGAGGTCAGCTCCTTCTGTGCACATCTGCACAAATCCCGGGTCCTGGGGGCTGCAGAGCTGATGTGTTTCCTTCGCCAGATCAAAAACCTCCTGGGAAAAGCTTGGATGAGAGGATGAACATTGTGGAAGTGTGGGATATGGTGCAGGTAGGACGGCCAGGGCTTGGTACAGCGCTGGACTGCAAAGGTCAGGGCTGCTGGAGAAGCTGAAATCTTCATCTTTGAGACGACCCTGAGGAATCCAGGACAGATCCCTGCCAGCACCATCCCTGTCATTCCTGGAATTTCCTTTCCCTCCCTGTTGTCCCGCCCCATGGCAGGCGGGGCTGGAGGAGCTTTAAGGTCCTTCCAACCCAACCCGCTCTGGGACTCTGTGCCACCCGAAGCCCCTTGTTCTCCCCTTTCCTGCTCATCCGTCTCCGCTCTCTCATCCCAAGCCAAAAGATCCTCATCCCTCCTCCCTCAGCTCTCACTCCCACTGCCAGTGTCCCTCATCCTGTCCCGCTGTCCCCGCTCCCGCCGAGGCCAAGCTGGATATCCCAAATTCCTGGCCTTGGACACTTCCAGGCATCCAGGGGGCAGCCACAGCTTCTCTGGGAATTCTATTCCAGGGCCTCAGAGGCAGGAGTTCCTTCCTAAAGTGTTACTGCAATCGGGTATTTCCTGAAGCACTGATTTCCCGGGAATTGTAAGTTTTCCTGGGGGAGACAGAGCTGTGCCGTGCCCACCCTGTCCCTGGTCAACAGCCCCCTGAGAGCCACAATCTTTAAATTATTGATGCAATTCCCGACCTGTTGCAAGCCTGAAAATGGAGGAGATGGAGGAAGTGGCGAACCTGAGGCTGTGAGGAATGCGAGAGGATCAGTCGGGGTGGATTAGGAGCAAGCATTTGAAGAAAAGCTTAAATGCAGCATAAAAAATATTAGATTCTTTTCAGACGTTCCTTGTGGGCTCAGCTCATCGGCCAAGCGGTGGGGAGAGTGAAACGGAATAAAACTGGAGGAAAAACTCCCCTTGCACCAATGCAAACGGGGAGGAATTTGCATTCCCAGGTCTCCGCATATGGATGTGGATGCATTTATATAAATATGCATTCAGACACACACATTATATATAGAATTTTTCAGTTGACATCAGACACTTCGGCAGGGTATAAAAATATGAAAGGAAAGTTTTGTGAAATGCAGGAGACAGAAAAGTTCAGTCAGCAAGGAAGAAAGAACTTGGGGATGAAATATAAGCAAGGGGCAAGCGGGGCTGTGTCAGGGCTGCTCCTACCTGGCAGTGCAGAGATTGGCCCAAAATAACCCCAAATACCTGGAGCTGCTGTGCAGAGGGATGGGTCCTTCCTGTGCTGAAATCCAGGCCTCCGCACTGCCCAGGGGGAAGTTCCACACCGAGCTCAGTCTCCAGGTACCAACCCCCAGCTTTTCCCGGGGAAATCTCCCATTTCCCCGTGTCGGGCACGGGGCAGTGCTGGCCGTGGTGTAGCAAAGATGCAAAGAGCTTTCTCTGCGCTCGCTGGTCTGCCCTTCAGAGAACCAGCTGGGGCTGAATTCTCGCTCCAGCAGGAGCAGCTGCACTCCCTGGATGCCCTGGGACAGGCCCAGCTTCCCCCTTTGCTGGGGAGAGGAGAGCGAGGACCGGGAAGTCCTGCTCCACCCAGGAGTGCGCTGCACCCAAGGGACTCAGCTTTGCCTCCGGTGCGCTCCGATGTGAGTTTGTTTTCCTGGTGTGAAATCCTCTTTTACATCGTCCCTAATCCAGAGGCTTCATTAAGAAGCTGCCAAGAATCAACATTTTGACTGTTTCAGCCTTTAAGTGCCAAGGCTGGGTGATTTTCTGCAAGCTGAAGGAAGGGAAGTCCCTCTGTAGGCAGCTGCCACTTGTTCTGTGGCTGCTCGAGTGGTTTTTGGCTGCAGCAGACACCCTCCCCTGGGCTTTTATCCTCCCTGGACTCATCAGCCTTCCTTGGGGCGGTTCCCCTCGTTCCCAGCTCCCTTCCATCAGGTGTCCTGCTTTAGGATGGAGTTTGCTTTGGGCAGAAAGCTCCTGGCAGCAGAGGAAGGAGCCAGCCCACTTCCCAAAGCTCATTTCTGTCTCGAAGTGTGGACATGAGGAAGGTGGAGAGGGTGGGATGTGACTTCAGCGCAGATGGAAATGCACAAGAACAGTTGCTTAGCACCTATAAAAGTCAGGCCCACTCCTTCACAAGAAGTGTGTGTATTTAGGGATCCACACTTCGGAATCCACGCTCGGATTTTGGCCTCTGAATAACCCAAACCCATCACAGCTTTTTTGGAATGTGTGGTGATTAAATAAACAACGATATTAAAAGTCACACGGACCCCGCTGCAGCAGGCAGGGGACAGCTTTTGTGTCACCTGTGCTTGGGAGCTTCCCCAGCCACTAAGGAATGAGAAAGAGCAGGAAAAGGCGCCGTAGAAACCCAATTCCACAAGGATTCCTCAGCCAGTGGGACAACGGGGATCAGGCAGCAGCCTCCAGCCTTTGTCTGAGCAGGAGATGCGAGTGAAGGACCGGAGAGGGAGGCAGATATTCCACCTGGGCTGGTGGATGCGGATGCTTTGGAACGGGGCCGCAGCATCCATTTCTGTGGGGCCGGATCAATGCAAGGCAGCAGGACAGAGCCGGGGACGGGAAAAGAAAAGGCCGCGGCAACCTCGGCAGGGCGAGTGCGCTCAAAAGCGCTCGGAAAGCTGAAAACCTTTCTTTCACGTCCCGCTCTATTTCTCACTTGATTAGGAAAACTCACCTGATCAGGGGAGCGCGGAATTACCCGGCTCAGTGGCACAGATGAGGGGAGGAAGAGGGAACGCTGGATTCCCGTCAGCGTCCCCGCCTTTGTCTCGGGCTGCTCTCCCCGCCTGGCCGCGCTCTCGCTATTGCCGCCGCCGGCCGTGACTAACTCGGCTCTTCTGTCGGTGACCTGATTCCGCACCGACACGCTCCTCCCCGCTGGGTGAAGCTCCCCATGTGATCCGTTCTTCCCCCTAAATAAAGTTGACAAATTCGGCGGGGCTCAGATGGTGCTGCCGAGGGGGTGTGGAGCGGTCCCACCCTCGCTGCAGCTGCGGCACCACCGCGCTCCCGGCCAGCGCCGCCGGCTCCGGGGCCACCGCGGGCCACCGGCCGGGCTCGGGGCTCCCTGCCCGGGCCGCCACCCCCAGACAGCCCCCGGTGACCGGAGAGGAGGTGGCCGGAGCAGGTGAGTGCTGCGGCGGCTCCTTTGCGCGGAGCCGCGGGCGCGCTGCAAGTGCGGGAGGGAGGGAGGGAGGGAGGAAAGGAGCAGCGGGGGCAGCTCTGAGACGGCCCCGGCCCCAGCCCCAGCCCTGTGCCCTTCCCGCTGTGCGCAGGGCAC
>VZTD01004676.1:0-41931 GCA_013397725.1 Rhagologus leucostigma | reverse complement strand
AAAAAAAAAAAGAAGAATTTTCATAGAATATTTGAAGGGATTCTGTCACATGCGACAAATCTATTTTACAAGGGTCATTATGGATCATGCAGCCTGGTCTGTGAGAACAGCACTATTTTATTACAGAATAAAGAAATGAATAAACGAGCAGTGAATATCCATGCCCAGAAGCTGGAAAATGTTTTTGGTTTTTTTTTTAAGCACCCTGATCAATTTTTTAGGTAATCTGGAAGATGGAGGACCCTGACAGAAGGAATCCACTCCCCCTCATCTCCCATCCACATCCTGCTGCTGTCAGTGCTGCCAAAGAGCTTCAAAATCAGTTGTGGAGGAAAAAAAAGAACAATTAGTCGCATGAAAACAATGCAAATGTAGTGTTTATAGCATTAATATCTGTTCTGCCATCATTTAAACACAGCAAGTTCAGTGCAGCAGCCCTGGGGCAGGCAGGGCTGAGCTGCACACACCCAGTGCCTTCCTCGGGGGCCACAATCAAAAGTCACTCTCTGAAAATCACATCCAGTGGTAATAAAATTACAGCTTGAGGAACGCGAGGAGGTTTGAAAATGCTTGAAAAATACAGAGCTGGGAGCACTGCAGCTGTTGCTGGAGGGTATGTGGATGGGTTGAGGGAACTGTACTCAGTTCAGGGCTTTACTGAGAGCTGGGGCAGCTCCAGTTCCACAGGGGAACACGAGCCCTTCCGGCAGAAAAACCTCGTCCTCGGTGCCACCAGCTGAAAATTTTTGTCAGGTTCTCAATATGAATAAATGGGTTCAGCTCCTCTTCTTGGAACCTCATCAAACTGGCTCTGGTAAAAAATAAAACTAAAAACATACCTGAGTCTCACCACACCCCAACCCCACACGGGGAATTTCTGAGGAGGCACTGAGGGACCCCAGGGGAGCCTGGAGCATTTCAGATTTTAGTGTAACTTCAGGGCAAAGGTTCAGGATTAATGGGAGGAGGCCACAAAGATGCTCTGAGGGCTGAAGCCCCTCTCCCGTGAGGATAAACTGAGAGTTGGGAGTGTTCAGCTGGAGAAGAGAAGGCTCCAAGGAAACATTCCTGCACTTGAAGGGAGCCTAGAAGAAATATGGAGCAAAGCTCTCAGCAGGCCCCGTGCCCTCAGGACAGGGGATAATGGTTTAACTGCAGGAGGGATGGTTTAGGGGTTTTGCACCAGCTGGAGAACACTGAGGGTGGGCAGGCCCTGGCACAGGGTGCCCAGAGAAGCTGTGGCTGCCCCTGGATCCCTGGCAGTGTCCAAGGCCAGGCTGGACAGGGCTTGGAGCACCTGGGATAGGGGAAGGTGTCCCTGGCCATGGTAGGGGTGGGTTAGGTGGCCTTTGGAAGGTCTCTTCACACTCAAACTCTTCTATGATCCTACACTGGACCAGTGGGACCACAACAGATTTCCTTCCAAAGTAGCTGGAAATCCAAATTCAAATATCCCAGAATCACAGAATGGTTTGGGCTGCAAGGGACCTTAAAGCTCATCCAGTGCCACCCCCTTGGCACGGGCAGCGCCACCTTCCACCAGAACAGCTCATTGCTGAACGTTTGTCTTTGTTCCCAGCTCACACCCAGGGAACTTCATGACACTAAAACTTCATTCCCACTCAGAGCTGTGCTAGCAGCCTGTTGGGATTGACATGGAAGTTTATCCCAGAGATACAAATTCCCACAGCCTAAGAGACGGATGGAAAGGAGACTGAGGAACGAGGGAGCCTGGAACGCAGGGTATTTTTTAAAGAGAAAGCTAGAGCAAATAAAGGGAAAGTGGCAGTGCTGCAGTCCATTGGAAACTGATTTTAATGATAATTTGAGGAAATTAGGTTTATCCAAAGAGTCAGTTATAAAATGCAACATCCCACAAGTGGCTATCAGCATACACAGAGCATAAACCAACTGAGATGGGAGAAACCTTCTCTGCTAGCGCAGAGTGCAGAGCAGTGATCTTCACCGCATCAGCAATCATTCAGATTAAATCATGCAACTCTGGGTGGCATGAAAGCCACAAAGCCAAAGCTCCAGAGCACTCTGAAGAGGCTGATCGATTTGTTTCACAGCCACAGCTGCTCTTCCATAGGAATCCCTCTTGAGCCACCCTGCTCCTTTTATGCCCCAGCAAGCACAAACCAGGCAGCAGATGAATCAATATTCCTCCACCAGAGTTTTGGGGTTTCTTTGGAGCAAAAGAAAAATCTGCTGCTGGGGGGAGGAGCTCCTGGAAGGGGAAAAAGGAAGAGACATCATCCACCCTCTTTCCCACATCTTCCCCGTCCGAGTTTTGGATCTCCAGCCTCAAAAACTGCAGGATCAGAAAATACATTATTGAGGGACTCGGATCATTCATTCCATTGCACATCTCTAAGGGCTGCAAAGGAAAAACACTCACATCTCAGAGTCATCGCTGATAAAAGAATGAAACAACTGTAGTGAGCAGCAGGAAAAAGCACCCAACAGCCATCAGCAAAATCTGCTTTGATTTTCCTGAGCAGTTACCTGAGTTCTCTTTGTAACATTTATGCAAACAAACAAGAGCTGTGCAGGCACCGTGTGTGAGCAGGATGCTGTTCCACAGACAAACACTGTCAGACACATAACCCAAATAACTCACAGCTCAGGATTTACAGAAAGGCTTGACAGCACCTGCAAAGAAATGTTCTGGTAGCTCTAGAAAGCTTCTATGTTCTGAAAGCAAAAATATCAACATGTACAGATTATTTTTTAAGGAGAGCCCTGGAAGTCACTTCTTGTGGGTCTGTAAGGGTTGAAATCTGTGCTACAAAATGCCATTTTCACAGGATTCAGTTCCTGATCACCTCTTGTACACCTGACAGCCCTTACAAGGCTCCACGTGGAATTCTGGGTGCCTTTCCCAGTGTTTGCAGATTGCAGAGACTTCCCGAGGCTCAGAGAACCAGGCAGTGCAGAACAAAAGTAAGGAACAGAGGTGGAGTATCCATGAAGAGATTGGAAGGCAGGAGACGGAAGGGATTTAAACATTTCTAGGGATTGCAGAGTGACAGGAAAGAACACGCAGAGTTTATTCATTATCCAGGGGCTCTGCAGGGACAATTGAAAAGGGAATGTTTTTAGGGGAGTATTTTTGATGGACTATCAAAGCTGTCTGCAAGGAACCAGAACCAGCACTGAATAACTCAGGGCTGGGCTGGGTTTCCACCTGGGGCTTGACCTACTCAGGATCAGCTCCCAGGGAAATCACTCCCAGCAGATTTTTAAGCAGCAGAAGGCAGAACTTTGCTAACACTTCTGTTTTTATCCCAGCGTTTCCCTTCAGGTTTTCCACTGGTTTGTGGGAAGTGAGAACAAGAGGCTGAACAGCCCTCAAGGGCTCTTATAAACAACACAGAGCACGAGGAGGGAACCACACGGGTAGGAAACACAAACCCCACTTCAGCAGTGAGTGTTCTTGTCCCAAATTGGGGGAAGAAAATGCAACAGGGAGATTTAATCCTCTCTGCTTTGGCACAAAAATACAGTGTGGGTTCACAGATAGAGATATTCCTCCAAGATTTCCACACAGATCTGAAATGCCCAGAAATGAGGCAAGGGGGGGCTGAGGAGAGTCAGTCCCTCCAGGACTCAGCCAAGGCCACAAGGCCATGGCTGGAGCACAGGGCTGAGCCCTCACTGTCAGCTCTGACCACAGAGGGGCTGCAGAGCTGCCCACAGAGCAGCACCAGGCTTTGGAGGCCACAGTGAGGATGATTTCAGAGATTCCCAGCATAATTCTATTTTATTTGGATGTGTAGCAAACCCCAGATCCAGTCTTCGAACAACAGTGGCTTTGCCATCTTGAAAAATTACAACAAATTCCAAAGTATTTTCTTACAATTCTTATTCCAGTTTTAATCCAGTGGTTTTTTCTCCTAGGCACCTATCCTATATAGATTCCATGATTAATTTATTATCATTTCTCATCCTGTTGGCATCCCCAGTCCTGCTGATTAATTTCTGTTATAGCCTCATTATTTCCCTTCTATAAATACTGCATTTCATTTTAGTGCTTTCTATAGTTAATTTTGCTTTTTGTCCTCCACCTGGGGCTCTCACTTTCAATTTAACACGAGACAGTGGGCAAAGACTGAGCTGAAATGCAGTAATTACACCTCCCTGCCCTGGAACATGGAATGATTTATTTTCCTTATGGATAGGTGCAGCTGGGAGCTGCTCTGCAATCCCACAGCAATCCCACAAAAAACAATACTTACGGCTTGCCAGATTAATAATGGAAACCGTTGGCTTCTGGAGTTTGAAAAACCTATAGAGACGGATTACAATATATTGCAGCATTTGCATTGAGGAAAGAGAAAGAGTTGACTCACACCTCACACAGGCAGATCTGGTTCCACCTGCAGGAATATTAAACCAGCACCCAATCCATCACTGCCAGAGCAGCTCAGATCCACAATCACTGGAATTCTGGAGGCGGCTGCCCCACAGGAAGCTCTCCCAGTTCTTTACCCACTGCAGTTATGGTTACTTTCAGGCTTTCCCTTTCCTGACCCTTCAGCCTTTGCCACAAGTCCCTGGGATCCTCTGAAGATTTGGGAAAGCTTCTGAGCGCTTCTCCTAGAAGTGTGAGCATGTCCTGTAACAGAAAGGGAACATGGAATTACTCAGGTTGGTATTCCTGCCATTTCTCAGGGCCTGTATCACACACCCAGTCCCTCAAAGCCAGCCAGGTGGGCAGCACTCACCCACGCAATGTGGTGGATTTGAAGGGATCCTGTTTAATAACTCTGCCCACCAGCGTGGCCCACAGAGCAGGATTCCTCCCTAAGGAGGCCCAGGGAAGAGCAGCTGGCCTTGCAGGGAAATGGGGGAAAAGTGGGAAAAAGTGAAGCCTCACTTGAGGCTGAAATTCTCAAATTTTAGGTATGGAGTAAGGAAGAGTCAGAACTCTGGAGACTGGAATTATTAGGGAAAAAAGGCATGTGTGGTACAGCACAAACTCCCACCCTGCTCATCAACATGGAAAGGGATCTGGGGGCTTCAGGAAGGCACCTGCCTTCAGTGTGACCCCCTCCCGAGAGAGAGAGAAGAGTTCTTCCTTCAGGAAGATCCTCCTGAGGAACAGCCACAGGCGGCCCAAGGAATTCTGCACATTTCACTGCCCCCCCAGCTGCTCCAGAGGCACTTCTAACAACAAAGCCTCCATCTTGGGACACTGGCACAGACAGAGACAGGAATTCCAAGATGAAGTCTCAGTGTATCCCAACGGCCTCAGCCTCCATCACACATTGCAGTGTCCTATTCCAAGATGCCTGGGGCAAAGGATGAGCAAGGAAGCCCAGTGTGGGCACAGTTACCTCCTACCACATCATTCCATTTGCCATTTCATCTTGGACAGCCCAGCAGAAAACAAAGTGGGGAGAAATAATCAAAAGGGACCCAACACCAATTCCAGGGCATCCTGGGAATGACCTTCAGCTTCCATAAATCAGGCAGCTCAAATGACTTGAGGAGAATGTTGGTCCCGAGCATTTTATTAATGACATGGACCCAAATTCTATTTTGGTTTGCTCTGATCTCACTGCCATAAATCAGGGGGAATCTGCCTCAGAGATCCTTTAGTTACAGCACCTATAAAATGGAGCATGAATTTCTTTAAACAACATTTGCTTACTCTGGAGTAAAGCTGTTCTTCCAGTTTCTCTCGGATTAAAGCACCTTCCAGCAGAATCTTTTTTTGCCTGAGAAAGGCAACCTTGGCCAGCTCTGCTTCCTTCTGCTGGCAGTCAGGACACGCTGAAGCCTCGTGGATTTGAGCTTCTGTCACCTGCAAGAGGAGACTTTGATGCCATGAGCAACATCTGGCCTGGCAGCTTTGAGAACAATCAATAAAAATACACATAGAGGCACTGTCTAAAGAAAAAAATTGGCTTTTTAGGCAGTGGTAAAATAATTCATAGCCATAATTTCATCACCTATCATTGTTCCTATGCTGGCAGTGTGGGCAAGGCCTTAGACACCAACCAGAGAGGTGACGATTATAAACTATATTTCTAAATTTTATAAATAAATTAAGAAGTAAATAAACTCCGGAGCAGTTAGCTCAAACTCGCAGGTCTGAGCCAGAATCCAACCCAGACTCTGCAGTTCTGTTTGGGAGATGAACAGTGCTACTCAGTGGTGCCTAGGGTACTTTATCCACCGTGAAATCCAAAGCTTATTTAACAGCACTACACAAACCCCAGCGTTTGTGCTTTTATGAAATATCAATGGTTTTATCTGATTTAATTGACACAGATTCCATCTGGCTCCATAAACACAGCGAACTGCTACAAAAGCAGGGGAATCAACCTAGAAACTCCCATCCCAGGCCTCTCTGTCCCCTTTTTCCTGACTTCTCTGTATAAAAACGTTGTTGTGTGGAGCCACAGACAGAACCAAGCAGGCAGAGCAGATAGAGTTCCTCTTCTTAGGGAATGTATTCCCACAATGTAAGGCAAAGAAAGAGGAAATAAAAATTCCACAAAATTTGGAAGGTGGCTTAACATTAATAGAAATTAAAAATGCAGATGGCTGAAATGTCAAAATCATTTTAAAAGACAGAAAGCCTGAAATAATTATCACATCAGAACTGACTTTAAAGTATTATTTTTAGGTGCAGGGCCGAGGGGAGGAGCTGGGGCATAAAACCCATCCTGTGGTGGCAAAAAACCACTGGGCTGATGACAAAAAAAGAGCTTTGAATTGGGTAAAGATGAGGCAGATGCCTCTTAATCAGGGACTGAGGTCAGCAAGATTTTATTAGAACTGTTTTTATTAATATTACCTAATGCCTAAGAAAGCTGGGAGCACAGGGAGGTTTTGGAATTCTTCTAATCCCAGAGTCACAAAGACTTCACAACAAATAATATGCAGAATAATCTGATAAATAGTTGGTGCAAACATAACCAGAGAAAAATGTTTTTTTCCTTCAGCTGATCCAGGGCTTCTCGTGGACTGCAATAACTGATGATCCCAGCCTTGCTCAATCACACAAATCAGGATTTTATCACCAGGCAATATTTTATGGTGATTATTTGCTAGCATCAGTTCTACAGTGGTGTCTAAGAAATGAGAAAGATAAATCTTGGGATATCAGCCCAAAACCTCTCTCAGAGGCCCGAGCCTGGCATCAGTAAGGTCTGCCTGATATCACGGCTTTTTTTCTCCAGTGGTTCTCCCAGAATTTAGGGGGAAATCTCCCTTTCTGTCCCTCAGTACCTGTTTCACAGCCTCCCTGGTGTTTTCCAGCAGGATCCTGTTCACCAGCCGGGCAGGAACAACACGGGAATCTCCTGTCTCCGTCTGCCTTGCTGGGACTCCACACTGCAGCTTCCTGCACTTCCCACTCCCGGCCTGCTCCTGGTGCATCCCGCTGATCTTCCTGGTGCAGAAAGACCTGAGAGCATCCAGTTCTCCATGGGATAATTCAGGAATTCCTGCCAGGCATGAATCAACAGGACAAGAGCATCAACTGCTGCGTCAGGGAAAGAAGAATTGCTGCTCTTTATCTGTGTGACCTCGTGTTATCCAAGGAAAACCCAAACCCAGCGTCAGGCCCTGCCTGCAGCAAGAGCAGAGTAGAAGTAAAATACAAATGTGGATGGCAACTGTAGGAACTTGCACAATAAATGGCTCTAAATCAGGCTCCAAAGGTGGGAGGAAATAAAAAGACAAAAGGTTAATGGTACAGGATAAATAGATTAGCAAAGCCAGCAGTTAATTACTGCGATATTAAATAAACTGATTGTCAATAATACAGATTTAGCATCTCCCTACCTGAAACTGCAACTTGCTACGCCAAAATTAATTAATATTTCAAGAGAGCTCTGCATCAATAACTCTAAGGAGCAATTTGTAAGAAAAATTAGAGGCAGTGCCCACTGAAGTCACTCTGGAAACACCTCCAATATATTCCACAACCTACACGAGGCAATTTTTTTTGGAGGAAATGCAATTACATTAAAAAACACTTTTCCTCTAAAGCTTCAACAACCATTTCCTAAATTCTTTATGAGATCTTGTTCAAAAAATATCGTTGTCTCTTTCATCTTCTCTTACCCTTCCCAGCGGCATGTAAAAATAAATAAAATAGAGATTAGACTTCAGATGGGTGGGTTAGGATGGATTTACAACTTCATTCAGGGCTTCTGGGGAGATTTTCCAGAGGCTTAGAGCACAATCAATGCAGTATTTCATGGGCATCAGCACGGAGCGGGGCCGTGGCAGGTGGGAGACACCGCAGCTCTCGAGGTTTCAATGCCCAGATTTCCCCCTGCCAGCCCAAAGTCAGGCAGGGGATGACTCCAGAGGTGTGGCCAGTTTAACTCCAAGGATTCACACACAAATTCCTGCTGGGAGGTTGGATTATATCCTTTAAACAGGCCCTCCACACTGGCTGTTTTTCCAGGATTAAATTCAATTTCCAGACAGGCACTGCCAGTGCCTTGGCATTCCAGTCCCATGGGATATCTTGGCATAACCACAACACCAATCCTCAAAATACTGACCAATGTGAATATAAAAGTTCCCCTAAATGCCCTGTTATTAATTTAGTCCTGAGTGCACAAGATACAGTTGTGGAATTCTGCAAAGACACTGAGCACCTCTTCAGAAATCCAATGTTTATGAAGGATAGGGGGATCCATAGTTAAAACTAGGCAAAGCAGGAATTTTGTGGCTTCGTGGACAACATGGAACATACGTTTAAGTGCAACTCCTACAGTTCAGAATTGAGCATCACAGAGCAATTTACCCCTCCTAAGGAGATGATGTATCAAAATGATTAAAAGCAAAGACATAGTGACAATTTATAGACAGATAAATAAGAATTAGCAATACCTTAAAATGTAATTTAACGAAAAAAAAAAGTCTGGGGAAGCATCATAAATATCTGAGTGGAAACCACCATTTCAGTCATCAGGTGATTTTCCTTACAATTTCAATGTAGAATCCTGTAAAAAAAGTGGAAATCATGTGCCACTACTGGGTTTAATCACACTAATAAAATATTCCGGGCAGGTTCATTTATGCTGAACACAGAATGAATAAAAAGATTAAAAAGTTACCATTGTGAGGGAGGAAAAAAAACCCAGAACAAAAGCATTTCAGTACTCAAAGGGAGAAGTAAAACACATCAGGTCCACTGAGCATTTAGTGACAGTTTAATACCAGCCTGATTAATTCACTTAAGGTTCTTCTGACATCCACAAGTGCAATTTTATTAAGAACTGGTTTCTAATAATGCAAAAATCCTGTGCTGCCACACACCCCCCCATCTGCTCATCTGCACCTCCAGACTTCAGAAGAAACACTGACAAAAGGAACAGCAATTTTTAAACCCCACTGCACGACTCAGTGCTGGAGTTACTTTTTCATATTAACTCATGCTTAACAAGAAGCTCAGAAAGAATATAAATTAGGGATCAAGGACTAGAATTTCACTGAAACAAACCCAAAAAACTATGAGGAAGGTTTGTCTTTTAACTGAACTATTCACACATTCAGATTTCCCCCAGGGGTGGGAGGTTCACCTGCCCACGGGGTCTCAGCTCTTGCTTTGGGGGTTGGGTTTATTCCGTGTCTCTCACAGATTCCCTCCTTTCCATGTGTGATCCCGACATGCTGGAAGGCTCCTGCTCCATCTGTGGTGGCAGATCTGAAGGTCAGTGCAGAGAATCCCTGCCAGTGCCAATGACTGCTCCAGAGGGATATCTTCCTGATGTTTGGTTGCTCCAAACCCAGTGTTCCCTCTCTTTGTTGGAGAGGAGTAAGGCAGAACAGGTGACAAGAGCAGCCCAAGGGACACCAGCACAGGCATCAGTCAGAGCCACGTCTCACCCAGCAGGAAGGTCACAAAACATGGAATATTTAGGAAGTGAGGCCCCACAAAGTGCACCAAGAAGCTGCTGTGATTCCAGAAGCCCAGGAGAGATAAGCTAATCCCCATGTCTACATCCCAAACCCAGCTGAGGGGTTGTAACTCAGTGACCTACGTAGGTTTTGCTGTCTGTGTACAACTCCAGCCTTAAGTGTGACATTTGAAATCCACGAGGGAGTAAAATAGGAAAGTCTTTACGAGTTTCCTTTTCCTTTGATGTCTAACTTTGATTTAATAGGAAAATTGGCAGGCATTTTGTTGTTTTTATTCTCTACTAATGCTCTATTTTAAGAAGATAAAGAGATAACTGTGAAAGGCAATAATCAATAACTGCTCTTCAGTAAGGTTTTACCTCTGCAGCTCCAGATAACATCTTCATAATTACCTAAATTGATTCTACAGTTCAGATGAACACGCTGACAGCCTGACCAGCAAAGAGCACGAGAAAGATCCCTGCAGATAGCACAGGAGTGAGAGAAACAGGCTGAAATGTCAAGCTGGTTATCACAAATAGGAGTTTAAAGTGAGTAAACTCCTCCAGCACAGTGAATCACACAATGAGCACAGAGTCACACAATGACCTGGGTTGGAGGGGACCTTAAAGCCCAGCCAGTGCCACCCCTGCCATGGCAGGGACACCTTCCACTGTCCCAGGCTGCTCCAAGTCCTGTCCAACCTGGCCTTGGGCACTGCCAGGGATCCAGGGGCAGCCACAGCTGCTCTGGGCACCCTGTGCCAGGGCCTCCCCACCCTCACAGGGAACAATTACAGCAGCAGTGCAGTGCTAACAGTGCAGGAAAATGAACAGGCAAAGCATTAATGGAGACACATTACAAAGGTGAGAGGCAACTTGTGAACACAGCACCAGCCAGGGGTTAAAGAGCCCCACCTGAATTTTCAGATACATCCAAGTTGAAGAACTGCGGTTTCCTGAGTACATTTTAAAGATGACTAACATGGAATAATCTCTGTGGAACTGAGAATTTATAGCCATGTTGTGATGTATTTGTCTAATAACAGCTCGTGCTACCACACCGGGATGGAGGGACAAAGGCAACTATGATGAAAATTTCTCACTTCTCCTGAGGCCAGCATTTAGGTTTTGATTCTTTCAGCCCACAAAGAAAACCATGAAAAATAAAAATGACATTCCAGAGCGTTCCCATAGGCAAACCACAACCTACTGCTCCCCCATCACATTTAACCCCATTAGTAGTCAGATGAGAGAGAAAGTCTTGAGGCAATAAAGCAAATCCTAATTCAGAGCAGCCTGTGTGCTCAGTGCACACGACTCACTGAGCTGAGCATTCTGAGGGGACTCACTGTGCAGCAATCCAGTTCTAGGTGAGCTCATCTACTGCATTAAAAAAAAAAAAAATGTCTCCAAGCTGCTAAAACAATACAAGATTTGGGGGTTACCAAGCACTAAGTCCAAGAGAAGCATTTATAGATATCAGAAGACAAAAATTGCTGTGCTTATTTTATGATAATATTCAGCAATAAAAAATGCAGTGCTTGGCTAATCATGATTGATTTGGGGATAACACGGCTGGGTACTGTGTTTGCATCAAAGAAAGATAAGCATGAACTGTATTTTGTGCTCTTCATATTGATCACTGGAAGCACCAGGGTACCTGAGAAGGGCCGGGCTGCTACAGTGACAGCGACAGGACAAGCAGGAGACAAGCCAGGTCTGCATCCATCAGCCCAAGATAATGGAACAGAACTTGCTGCTCAGGCCTCAGTGACCACTCTGACTCTCCCTGCCATCAAAATCCATCACCCAAAGGCAGAGCATTCCCTGGTGCACAGCTACAAGAATCTGACAGCGATTCTACGCATAAAATCCTCCGAGTGCAACTTTCAAGGGAAAACCCTGTGGAGATGGAAAGCATCCCCAACCTTCAGCTGTGGTTCATCATTCATTCAGTGCCTCTGAACTCATCAGGTCCCTTTCAATTTCTCCAGGAATCAGCCACAGGGTTCTGGTGTATTTTAGGAAGATTATCTTGGAGGAGCAGGCCAGGAGAAGCCTCCCTACTACAGATGAGCTGCTCCACACAAGCTGCCTTCCACTGAACTGCAGGAACAGAGAAACGCAGGAGATGAGTCAGGAACCCCCAGCATTGACTCACCACTGTGGGGAAGGAGCTCTGCAATTCAGAATAGCCTAGAAGTGACCTCAGCTCCTGCTTTTCTAGGACACATGGGTGCTTTGAGGATGCTTGTACACAAATTCCATGCCATGAAGTGCCCAGGCAGGAGCATCTCCTGGTTAATCAGTCCTACAGTGACCCACAAAACTCCAAGTCTGCTCACTTTTCCGTGAACACGCGGATTGAGGAAGATTCACCGTCTGCTCCCATTATTTTTTGCTCAATTACAGCTTTCTTGCTCTTTTTTCTTAATTAAAAATAGCATCTCTGACCCACTTTTTGACAGACTTTAGCAGGGCTTGCATCCCACCATCTGCTCTCGCAGTTCCTTGCATAACCAGTACATGGAAATGGATCCTTCCTTCCTCCTTTCCCTTCTCCTCCTCCTCCTCCTCCTCCCTACACTCCATCATTGTGTTGGGTAAAGCTGCTCCATTGTTCCTGCCAAAATTGGTGCCCTGCTGCCTCCCTCAGCTTGGGAAAGGAACTAAAACAGGGCAAACGGGTAATTCAATAATCAGCACTTGACTAACAAGGGGGGAAAAACCATTTCACACAATAAATTCTGAAGTCATGTTTATTTTGGAGGGAAAAATCCCCAAATTTCCTGGTACCTGTACAGCTGGGGAGAAAAAACCTGAACAGCCCAGTAAAAATGTGAGGATTACAGTTAAATTTAAAATGTGGGGACATTTTTTAATGTACTTTCCCAGGTTTTGTGGCAATGCATCACCAGGATAATGTCACTGCATAGGGGGAGCATCATGGCCACCTGTGATACAGGAGACAAACTGCTCTCCAGGAAAGCATAAAAGAGAAACTTTGTACTTAATTACCTGGCTGATTAAGCCAGGCTAATTAGCTGGCTTAACTTAACAGCCTGTGTATAAAATTTAAGCCAAGTTTACATCCCCTGCCAAAAGAAACAATTATAACCTCTGCTGAAGTTACCAAACTCACCAGCAGTTCTGCTGACAGATTTCTCTGGTTTAATCCCAGTGTCTTTATTGCTCAGCTCAATCCATTTTCCCATGGCATCAATCCATTTCCCTATGGCAGCTCTTCCCACAGCTGCAGAATCCACTGCTTCAGACTCCTCCTCTGCAAGAAAAAAAGGCAACTTTGAACATACATTGTGAGGAAAGCAAAGTGGGAGGCAAATAATCCTCCAGTTGAATGTGCCGGTTCTCCCTGCTGAGGGAGAAGAAACCCTGAGCCAGAGGAATACACAGATGAGGCCACGGATTTCAGCTTCTGTCCCACAAAATACCTCACACTGCTCATTTCTAATCACCCCTGAACCACAGTATGAGATTCCCTGAGGAAATGAGAGCTGCTGGCACATTCAATTTGATCTGAAATGCCAACTTAACCCCCTGTGCCTCCTCCCTGCTGCAGCCACATCGCTGATTTCCAGCCCTGCACAGGCTCCTCATTTGTGGCTGCTCAAGTGCTCTCAGGAGCTCTCTCAGGATATTGATCCAAGGGGAAAATAACGTGGCACAGAGGGAATAAAAATTCTGTATCAGCTCCCTGCTCTCCAGTTTGTTCCAGACGGGCCTGATGGTCCTTGTGGGTCCCTTCCAACTCAGAATATTCTGAACTCCATTTCTGCAGGGACTGAGGAAACCACAAAGATGTGAAAAGACAAAAAAACTTCAGGGGCCTGAGAAGCCACTGAAAGCAAGGTGAAAATGAATCGCCCCAGTTCAAAGGAGCACCTGACTTCTCTACCCTGTTTTAGGGGACTTTAAGGTGCCAACAGAATTTCAGCATCACAAGATTACTAAGGAAGCACTTCCATGGCCAAGTCCTTGCCATGGAGCTGTCTGAAGCATGGATCTGGTCAGCACTTTGCACGGCAAGGACACTGTGTGCAATTTTCACCTTTATTTTTGCTGTCTGAAGGCCCCACTGCAGGGATTGAAGCTGTGAAACACAGGCCTCAAGCAGAGAGAGCTCTGCATACCTGCATGACTTTGGCCTGCCAGTGATGATGCACTTTCCAAGGCCTCTGCCACAGCTGACCCCTCCAAATCCTCTGTGGAACACCAGGATCCAGGTGCTTCGCTCTCCTCCTCCTCGCTGAAGGACTCAAAGGTGTCTCCTGCATAGTCCAAAGGAGAGCTGCTGTGACTCTGGCTCAACTCCAGCCCCTTTCCATGGCTCCCTGAGCTCTCTGCCAGGACAGTCGCCATGAGACTATAAAACAATATAAAAAATAAAAACAAAATAATAAAAACAAATAAAATATTTGCAAATAAAACAATTTGCAAACAAAACCAAAAATAAGGTCAGCTTCACAGGGAGGATGACTGGGTTAATTACAGCAACATGTATGGGCTATACAGAGGGCTGTTACAGTCAGATCACACCCGATTTAACCACCACAGCATGGGGGTAAAATCACAACTCAATTGTGATCAAGCCAAAGCACTGATTAGAGCAGCACACGTTCAGATCCACCGGGTAAATGCACAGTAACAATTAGCACTGAGCATCAGCCATGAATCCCGAGCAGCATTCCTTTCAAATCTGTAGTGGATTACAGTAATGCTTGGATAAAATCATTCATTAAAAAAACATTAAATGCAAATTTCCCCTTTCTATTATCTAGAAGGAACTTACAGGAAAGATGAGGTAAGACTGTTTACAACAGCAGGTAGTGACAGGACAAGGGGGAACGAGTTGAAATGGAAAGTGAGTAGGGTTAGATGAGAGTGGGAAGAAACCTTCCACTGTCCCAGGTTGCTCCAAGCCCCGTCCAGCCCGGCCTTGGACACTGCCAGGGATCCAGGGGCAGCCACAGCTGCTCTGGGCACCCTGTGCCAGGGCCTCCCCACCCTCCCAGGGAACAATTCCTTCCCAATATCCCATCCAGCCCTGCCCTGTGGCAGTGGGAAGCCATTCCCTGTGTCCTGTCCCTCCATGCCTTGTCCCCAGTCCCTCTCCAGCTCTCCTGGAGCCCCTTTAGGTCCTGCAAGGGGCTCTGAGCTCTCCCTGGAGCCTTCCCTTCTCCAGGTGAGCCCCCCAGCTCTCCCAGCCTGGCTCCAGAGCCCTGGGAGCAGCTCCGTGGCCTCCTCTGGCCCCGCTCCAGCAGCTCCGTGCCCGGTAACTCCCCGCAGCCAGGCCCGTGTCCGCCCCTCACGGGCTCCGGCAGCTGCTCTGCCCTTCACTCGCTCCTCACAGCCCTCAGGGACGGACTCAAGAGCTGCTTTTCCCTCCCTGCCTCCTCAGGGACGGACTCATGGAGCCGCTTTTCCCTCCCCTCGGCCTCAGGATCTCGCTCCTTACCCCGGCCCGGCTCCCCCGGGCGGGAAGGGGCGGCCCCGGGCGCTGAGGGCGGAGCGGGGCGGGGAGCCCGGGCCGGCCGCGGCTGAGGCGGAAAATCCTGCCCTAAAATAGTCCCGGGTTTATAGGATTGTTGTTATGCCCCACATGGAGTCCCAGTTATGTCCGACATCGATTCCCAGGTGTAGCCCCCGCGCTTTGAAAAGGACACGGAGGAGCTGGAGCGTGTCCAGCGATTCGCGAAAGGGCTGGGAAAGATGCGTGAGAACGGCTGAGGGAGCTGAGTTTGTTTAATCCCGAGGAGGATCAGGGCAATACATTGCAAAAACAATGGTTAAAGAGCTGGCCGGGGGTGTTACACTGACTTCTGTTAAAAACATCGCATGCTACAGCTCAGCTGCAGCTCTGCTTTGCCATAAGGACAGAAAAGCCAAGAGAAACACTCCGTGATTTTTAAATGACTATTTTACCTTTAGGACAGTGTATTAGATCCAAGAAGATGAACACAGATGGCCTCGGATGTGACACTTCATGGAAATAAGGTGCAAAAAGTATGCCAGGGCATGAAATCTTCCCATATTTTCAGGTACAATTTCCATAGGTTCTACCACGATAAAGGCAGCTCTTCTGTATCCTGGGGTCTTGCTTTCAAATTGCTATTTCAGGTTAGCTAATACCACTTTTTTTTTTCTTTCAGTGAAGCCTTTTTCAGCAAGAAAAGCTGGTTTTTCAGTCCTGGGGTGCAGAGTGCGTTGTCTGTCATGGAGGGGTTTTATCCTCATGCCGAGTTTGGACTGCCTGGCCAAAGGACAGAGATCTTGTTTTCTCTCACGTTCGATGAAGTGCAGCTCAAGTGATCTTGTGTCTCTTGGAACAGAGAACTCTGTGCTGATCTATACATTTAATGTAAAGAAGGATTGGCCAGCATGAGATGGATGCAGGAGAGTAATAAATGCATTGATGCTGTGGAGTGTGAAGCCGGGTGGAATAAACAGCTCTGCCTACACGTTGTACAAGTTTTAGGATTCAGTTGTTTGCTGAATGGGCTGCTTGGGGCTGGCCCTTTTCTTCTGGTTTGCTGCAAGAAATTAAAACAATTTACATGGCATAAACATTTCTTTTACCTTTTCTGTGCATACAAATGAGAGCAGTGATCAGAGAGGCGTGTGAGTGGAAGGGCAATTATCCCACTGCAGGAGGTGGGAGTCAGCTGAATGCCAACCCCACGGAGGCAGGAATCTGGAATTATGGAATTATGTGCAGTTTAGATCTGCCAAACCTGCCTTGTGTCCTAAACCTCTCCAGCCCAGAGGTTCACCTTGCACTCGCTGCTCTGTGGAGTGTTTTCCTCCTCAGGAAGATAACATGGCAAACCATCTCTGCAGCAGCCAGGCTGAGGGAGATGAGGATCTGGAAGGATCTAGAAGATAATGTGAGAGATTTCATGCTCTGACTTATAAAACATGGGGAAACAGGGCTGGGAGAAACATTACCTTTTCTTTAAAATTCTAATCATCATGCACGGAGAATAACACAGAGTAACTGAGAATAACACAGATCCCCACAGATCCCACTAAATGCTTTGATTATTTATCATTGCCCATTTTTTATGGAAACAGTTGACATTAGATTATTAGTGACCTGGGTGGTATTTGATCTTTTTTTTCCCTGGAGGTTAAAGACTTTGTAGTTTCCTGTTCTAGGTCCTTTTTAAAATTCATTTTAGAGCATGAAAAATATATTGTTCCGTCAAGTTTATTTCTCTGACATTTATTCAGTGCAGAGTGTGATCCTAATATTAAAGGTTTTTGATTTGAAGCCCAGGATACAGACAAGGCTTTTCAGTGGTCTTCCCCAAAACAGGACGTTTCATCACTGCTCCCCTGCTGGTGCCTGGGAAGTTAATATGTTGGAACAGCATAATTATTTGAAGGAGTATTTGTTTTTCAGGGATTTGGGGGTGATATTGGATGGCTCAGCCCAGTTGTGTCACAAGGTATTAAGGTTTCTGCCTGCTAATGTCATGGAGCTGGGCCTATATAGAGCCATAAATAATATTGTGTGAGAAGCAGTGACAGACTTTTACTCCAGCTCAACTCTTTATCATATGTTTTATTAAATTTAAACACAATTGTTGAATTCCTTGGTGTGGGCAAACGCTTTTTGATGTCTCCTTCTATTAGAGTTGTAACATCCCTTTTAGCCGGAGGGCTTGCGTGGAACTCACGCTTGCCAGGTGTGTTTCTCAAATAATCAGCCTCTCATTAATGATGCCGGCAGATTTAATTGGGCTGTCACCACGAGGTTGGGTATCCAGTTGGGAATTATGGGGTGAGGCCAGTGGAATTAAGCTGACGGTGGAGAAAGTTCATGGGGCTCAATAATGAGATGCTCACGGGCATTATTCTGTAGGAAAGGGCAGTTTGAGGCTGGAGTATTTTTTTTTTAACTCGGCAAATATGAAGGACAAATGCAAGAACTCTTAGGAAATTTGAAAGCATTTGTTGACAATTTAAGATACAGTCAAGGTTTTCCTCTTTATCAGCACAGAAAGTACTGCCAAGGAGCCCCCAGACACCATAAATCATCCAGGAGAGTGGAGAGGCTGGAAAGATTACAAAGGAAATGCTCTGGGGCAGGCAGCATCCTGGGAAGTCGTTGTTTAGGGCCTGCCGTATTTAAAATGGTCATTTCAGCTGCCATTAACTCCCAGCTCTAATTAGAAAATGGATTGATCTTTGCCTAAAGTTGCTGGAGACTGGCAGGTGTCCCTGGCAGATCAAACGCTGCATCCAAATGAGAAGGTGAACTTGTCCACTGAGTTTCAGACAGGAAAAAAAATCTGTATTTGTAGGCAGCCGTTGTTAATTATGCTTTGGGATTGGTGTAGGAAACAACATTCCAGTCAGCAAGGCCATGCTCTGCCTTCCTGATTTTCCTTGTTCAGCTGGATAAATATCCTTCCTCACCTTGTCCTAAGGAGGTGGTGAAGAGCAAATTTTTATCTTCCTCATCTGGTGCCTGCAAACTGCAGATTTCCTCGTGAGTCCTCTCTTCTTACATGAGCAAGAATTTCAATAACCCGATGGGAAAACATCTGAAAATGCAATAAAGTCCCATTAGGCAGCATTATCCAATATCAATTCACAGGGATAGATATCCATTTATGTGGAAGCATCCAGATCCTCACCAGACACTGAATTTCTAAATCACATCTTCCCCAACAGCCTTAATCTTTTGTGCCTGAATAAATCAGTGCTGCTTTACAGCAGCAACCTGGAAAAAACCCCCAGATCCTCCTGCTTCCAGGGACACACAGAGGGGTTGGTTTCTAGCTCAGTTTGGTTTCTTGCGTGCAGGTTTGCATCAGTTCTTTTTAACTTTCCCCCATGCAGAGTTATTATTGTTGTTTTTCCAAGGAATGTTGCATTCCCCTGGATGGACAGCCTGAACATGACATTAATTCGTGGGAAAGAGGAGAATCAGAAACCCATCAAGTGAAGGCTTGAGATCTCCTTCATTTTCTTCTCTCCTTTTATTATTTTTGCTGAATGATTTCCCTGTGGCCCATCCTGCTGAATTCCCGGTGCATTGCTGTGGGAAGAGCTTCCACAGGGATCAGCAAAGGCATCCCATGCTCTTGGCAGATCAATACTGGATTTATTAATCCGTTTGCTTTGGTCATAGGTTGACTCTTTTGGGAATCTTTCCGGATTGACTTCAAACTGATGAGTTATTTTGACAGTTCAGCAAATGCTTTAATTTAGAAATTGCAGCTTTTCATACTGACACTGTGTTTAACCCATCGTGGTATAAACCACAGAATTTATTTGTTCCTCAGCAAGCTTCTGTGATCCTGTTTGTTGTCCTACACATTAGCAAGGCATTTTCTGTTTTCCTTTCCAGTCCTTTGCTGGTGGAATATTATTTCTACTGGAGAAGGTGGATTGATTTTGTAGTTCAGAGGACCTTTATAAGCTCTTCTGAGCTTAAGCTTATTTCTGAGAAATCTCATGGTCCTGGAGGAAGGAACATCAATGTTGCTCTCATCATTTCCCTTCTGGGAAGGAGGTGGCTTGTTTTGAGTCATTATATTTTGGGAGAAAAAACTTCTCCCTTCATTTTCTGGGACAGTTTGGTACCTCAGAAAACAAACATTAATTTGAAGTTAAACAAACATTAATTTGGCAAGCAGTTTGTGCCACTTTTGTGTGTAGATATTTGAGGACTTCAGGGTCCCAGTCTAAGGCAGATCTCCTCAATAAATGTAGCCCCTATAATCTTAAATAGTGATTTTACCTGTGGGCCAGGCAAACCCCTTGGTGCTTTCTGGAACATTCCTCAGGTCTCTGTGCTGAGTAATGCTGCAGCTACTGAGTAAACCTGTCCTTCCCTCTGCTTATTAACAAAACAACTGGAAAATTGTTATCTCTCAACTCCCATTAATAGAATGGCCCTCGTGTGTCAATTTTGGTCCCGAATTATTTTGGGCTTTTAAGAGTTCCTATTAGACTTATGAACATGCATATGCCTAAAATGTCCTTAAAACCCAATTAAGGGTACATATGGGAACACAATTTGTACTGACTCATATAATTTTGAAGAACATTTAAAACATTGATTACTCTCCAAAGACAGGTAAAATAAGGATTAGTGCTGGGAAATCAAAGGCACAAAGAGTAAATGACTCCTGTAAGGTCAGACAGAGTGACAGCCTGGATTCGCATTGTGGCACTTCTCGCTGTGACAGATGCGTCTTGTTATTCATTACCTTTCTCATTATTAACCTTTGATAATGTAAAATTGTCTAATTGCTTGTGTTATCACTGGGAGCAAATCACCTTTCCATGGCATCCTCAAGATGAGAACTTTACAAGTCCTGTGCTTTAAGTTTCCTAAGCTCACTGGTGGATCTTTCTGAGATAATTGTGCTCCATTTGAGTTGCTGAACACCCACAGAGGGAGAGGATTGACAGGAGGAAGCTGCCACTGAGTTTGACAGGCAGGTTAAACGCTGCCATGCCCAGGAGATCCCCAGATGTGGGGATGAAAGGGGATTTCAGAGTGCAGAGCCTCACAAACGCTGTCAGACCCAGTTACCGTCTCCTTGTGGGAACTGCAGAGATCCCTCCTCTCTGTTTGAGATGCCCGAGCACAGCCGTGCTCATAATCCTTTCCATCTGATATCGTGTTGATCTCTGCTGGCAGAGCTGGGAGAGGGAGGGCTCTCCAGAAGGAAAAAGGAAGGCAATCAAGCCCAGGCTTTTTGGGTTTGAGACGCTGAAGGCTCCTGCTCCGCTTGGGGCCATGCAGGGAGAGCAGAGGCCGATGCCTTCTGTCTCCATCCATAGGCATGAGCCAGATTTCCTGATTTCTGTGTTCCCAGCCTTGCTCTCTGAGAGCTGCCAGCACAGATCCACGTCCACAAGTGCCACTGAACCTTCTTGAGCTGTTTATTGAATTTCTGGAAGTATCGGAAAAGCACTAAACCAACAGCCTTGGCTCAGCCCGGGCCTGTACTCTGGAGTAAATCCTCCTATCCCATGCCAGGAGACCAAGGCTCCAGCAGAAAAGGAACTTGATGATCTGATTCTAATTAGTTTCTTGATTTAATGGCAGTAATTTTACTTTCGTGATGGTTGCCATTGCCCCAGCTAGCAGGAATAATAGGCTTGGTTTCCTCAAAGGCTCATTTATGATGCAGCCTCTGTTGAGTCTTAAGCAATAACAAGCAGAAGCCCATAGTTACTTCAAAATTATGGGATTTAGATGGTTAAAAATGTCACGTTCTCTCACCTGAGGCTGTTGACTGGGAATTGCCAGGGGAAGAAAATGAACAGTCACAAAATTAAAATATAGTTTGAGTTGACTCCATTTCCTTCTAAGGTGATATTTTTGTTTTCTTGCTGATTTAAACACCTGCAAGTTAAAGTCCTCATAAAACCAGAAACGGGCAAACAGAATTTTTAAGGAAATTAAACAGCATGGGATGTGATGTGTTTATACCAGTAGAAAACCAGAATGACTCCACAGAAAATAATTAAAAACAAGGGAAACAAATGGACTGATCTTAATGACCTAATGGGGGAAGTGCCATTAAAGTAACATTCAGTTTTGGTTACCTGAACCAAAAATGCTTTCAAAAATTACACTGGAGCTGCAGAGCTATCAAAACTTGTAGCCTCAGTTATTTTTCTTTTTAACTTGTAAAAATTTCGCTCTCCACAGCTGGATTAGAATTGGGTTAGGGATCTTCACTTTTCCCCCTCTGTGATTTGCACAATCCATGGATGGATTCAGGTGGGGAAAGCTGTCTGAAGGTTGTGCCTAGTTTGAGCTCCTTGTGAAGCTTTATTCCTTTCACTGAAATATATCTACATCCCTCTGCCTTTGTCCTGCATTAAATGGAATTTCCCATTATTATTTCTTCCACCTATTTACCTTTCTAAATTCTTCAAACTCAGGAATGCTTACAGCTCTGAGGCCTTGAGCTTTCCAATTCCTCATTCACAGAACACCTGCTGACTCCTGTGATAACTCAAAAGCCTCTGCTGGATTGTTCCTGAATTCTGAAAAGCAAAATACATTCTCAGTCCTCTCTTAGTTATGAATAATAATAACCCAGACTCTGATCCACTGCATACTTATTTATGTGTTAAGGTGTATCCATTTGTGTAGTGCCTTGGGAATAGTTGATTAAATAAAAGCCAGATGGATTCAATGTTACATTTTCTGTTCATTCAATATTTGAAGTATTGAATGTTTGAATATTTAACTGTTCGTTAAATATTTGAAGTAAAATACTTGTAAAGAATGGATGGAAGATGCATTTTGAATGAAGGTTGTAATGGAAATATGTAAATGGGGGAACACACACTGGAATGTGCTGATCGTTTTAATTAAAAACTGGAGTGTGAAGATGTATTTCTATTCTGTCAGGAATTTGTGCTCAAATGTTCTGGAAGCTTCACAGATCCCGAACATGCTCCCATCGTGTACAGCCACAGATACACAGAATTTGTGGAGTGAAGAGCTTCTCTGTTTGCAGAGCTCTGTGACAAGCGGCCCGAGCGTCTCCAACAGTGGATTACCCCAAAGTACAGATCAGAAACACAACACAGAACAAATCACAGTCAGAGCAGAGAGCGAGATATTAAAACCGTAATTCAGCCCCCGAAGCTGACAGAGGCGGATGAGCCAGTGAAGCTGTGGCACCGTTAGCACGGAACAGGAGCTGCTCTGGGTGTCAGATGCATCCTACCCCAATAAAACTGCTCGTCCTTTCAGCAGGGCCTCGTCACTGTGGGCCTTGGCAGCAGCAGGGAGCATCGAACTCCAGGCTTGTGTCTGAAAACTCGAAAGTCCAGGTAAGGTGACCTTGATCCAGGCTGGGAGAATCCCAGGAGTTGCAGGAGTTTTATTAGAACTTAAAAGCGAGGCTGTTGTTTAAAATTTATTCTCTTCCCTCCCCAGATAAAGGAAATATTGACAAAATCTGTGTGTCTGGCTGGGCCAGCCGAGGGCACCTCCATGAAGTGCTGCCTTTCTGGCTCTTCATTATTCATTTTGCATGTTTGTTATTGAAGAGGAAGAACTACAGGTGTCCTGAGAGCCATCTGTGTTCATCTTTGGGGTAAAAGACACTGTCCTAATGGCAGAAAAGTCATTTAAAAATTACCCACTTGGCTTTTCTGTTCTTATGGCAAAGCAGAGCTGGAGCTGAGCTGGAGTGTGTGATGTTTTTACCAGAAGTTATTGAAACACTCCCTGGCCAGCCCTTTAACCAATGTTTTTGCAATGTAGCTAATACCATAATATACGTCTTGTGTAACAGGCATGGCTTGGTGTGGGAGGCCTGGCAGGGAAAGCTCCTGGTGTTCCCATTTAGAATCTGCTTCGCTGCCCCTAATGCCAGCCACAGACAGAGCTGACGGCCTGGGCTGGACTGGTCACAAACCCTGTGCAGTGTCAGTAAAATGTTCGTTATTCTGGTTTGATGAGGCTCAGGAATTCTGGGGCTGCCTGTGCTTGGGCCACTGAGACAGAACTGATACAGGAGCAAAGCTGTTGTGTCGGGCTGTTCCTGGGCCAGTCCTAGGGCTGAAAAAGGCAGTTTAGATCTCAGGAGCATGAGGAGATCAGTGTCCAAGCGCAGGGCCTGGAGTAGCAGCGCATCCCTGGTTTGCAGAGCTCTGGATTGGGCTGGGGAAATGAAGGGAATTTCCCCGGCTCAAGGGAAGTCAGTCACAAAATACGATTTACAACGCTCCTCACCCTGTCCTCTGCTGACAGGGCATCTCTCCATCATTTATCGTTTTTCCATGGGTAGAAATTCCAAGTTTGAAAGCCAGAATGGGTTCTGATCTGTCTTTTACAGCCTGCCGAAATAACCCCCCAGATCGAAACAACCACACAGTTTCTCATATTCGAATTTTAATGCTGAGGCTTGAATCCACAGGTATTTATTAACTACAACATATTAACAACAGTTTAATTGGAAGCACCCCTTCTAAAGCCACAGCAATTCTGATGTGAAGGAAATCAAGGATATCAGAGTGCTTCCAAAGCCCTCAGCATCCTGCTTCCCACTGGGAGAGTTAAATTCTGTTACATAAAACCCATTGCTGCGCTTCTCCCCGAGCTTCATCTCTGCCTGTCTCCAGCTGGATGCTCAGAGGAGTTGCTGGGTAATTTACTCAGTCAAATGTGCATTTAAAGCTTCAATTGCTTCCTTGAGGTAGAGCCCCCTCATTCTGTATCTCACAGAAAAACAACAGAGAACTGAAGAGGTAAAATTTAGTGCTTAAAAATGTGCTTTGCAGTCCTGGTTAACCCTCTGATCGTCTCCATCTCTGTAATCCTTTCAATTTACAGAAACATGGCAGAGTTAATGAGTGTAATGATATTTTTTGTCATCTTTCCCGGGAAACTTTGTCTTCCAGGAGAACCTGAAGCAGCAGCAGTGCTGTGAGCCATGTGAAACCCAGTCTGCCTCTGGATTTTTTTACGGGTGTATCATAATGCAGCCAGGGTTCTGCTCAGCCACCTGAAAACGTTCAGCAAGATCAGCTCCAACATTTGGTTTCTCTCTCTTGATTCATGAAAGGAGAAAACCTGCCCTGGCTGCCTGGGATGGATGATGATTGTGCAGGGATGAGATGCTCCAGAGCGTTGTTATCCCAGTGAAATACGGGGGTTGTGTTGGTGGTAGGAATTACTTTTATTTATGTACAGAACCCCCTAAGAATGTGAGGCTGTTTGTTGTACCAGCTGTGCTTGCCACGAGGAAACGATTCTACTCTCCTTGTGATGAACCTGAAGCCGTTGTTTTAAAGGATGGGCTGGACCTGCATTTCAGAGGGGGAGAACCCACAGGGGAATTTTAATTGCTCAGACATTGAGGAGAGACCAAAAAGGTCGTGGTTATGTTTTACAGCACATTTTGCTTTCCTTGCTTGTGATTTTTCATCCTGATGATATAAAGCTTCCTTTTTAAGCAAAATTTCTCTCTTCCCCAACATATCCACTTGGGAGATTTCAGCCCCTGGGCTGCTTGATAATGGGATTGCAGATGTTTGCTTTTTTAAACAGATTACTGAGGTGGCTGAACGCGATATTGAGATTTAACAGTTGTTATTAGGCCTCGTCTTCCTGCGGGTCTGGGGTGGGAGTTTCAGTTTAATCACTGCAACTTCGAGTTATGGAGTTCAGCTGAAATAACTATTTGCAATTATGTGGCTGGAGCCTCCTGAGAGAGCTAAAACTCACCTCAGACTGTGATTCAGTGAACAAATTTCCCAGCCTTCCCTTTCCTTCCCTTTCCTTCCAGGATCCTTCTCTACAGGAGCTCAGGTGCTTTAACACCTCTCTGGCTCAAGAGCAGTGATGGGGCCAGGTTGGACAGGGCTTGGACCAACCTGGGATAGTGGGAAGTGTCCCTGTTGTGGACACAGCCAAGAAACGCAGAGCATTTCACTCTGGAGCACTTTCAGGAGCCCTTAGCAAAGGATTTAAAATTATTTTACTCTAAAATGTGACTCGGTTAAACTTCCAGGATGGTTATCCCCGCTCACCTGAACAGGGAGGAGATTCAGAAAAAACCTTCTTTGATGGAAGCTGTTCCGGATTCCCCCCATTTCCCTCTCTGCTCACTGCAGTGTGTTTCGCTCTTTCCTTTTGGGAAAGGGAAGCTCTGCCTGTTAGAGCAGGTTCCACCTGAGCAGAGTGAGAAATGTTTGCAAAGCGCTCGGTGGCTGCCCCGCAGCTGGACTTGACCTCTGGAGAACGAGGCTGAGCAACACCCCCACCTCGGCAAAACTCAAGGCCATTTTCTCCACGTAACAGCGCGAAGTGAGGAGCACTCCCTGCTGACCTGCGGGAAATGGGACATCCTTTTTGTGTGGGAAGGAGCGGGGAGCATTGCGCTCCTTCAGGCTCCAGCTCTGCAATTCCATCACCATTTTAGATGAACTCTGGAGCTTTGCCACGCTTGCATTCCTGCATGCACACCTTGCACGTGAATGCTGAAACCTCTCCTGTTTCCACAGGAAGCAGAGGCCCCACTTAGAACAGACTGAATTCCAGCCACAAAGGAACATCCTTTGGATTTTTCTTGCAGGAGACGCCGTGCTCTGTTTCTTCAAACCCCAGAGTACGACTAAAACTTCAATTATTGAGGCAAAGAGCTTGGGGAGTTTCAAATAAGGATTAGACAATTATCTGAATAATAATGGGAGAGATAAAAAGATAAGGGCTGTCGAGCTGCCTGCATCTGCTTATAAATTCCTCACCAGGATCCGAGGAAGGCAGAAATCCCAAAGCATTGGCACCAGTGCTCTCCTGCAGCAGTGACTTTGGGGGTCTGCTAAGAGGTGATGTTTTAAACAGCCCTTGTTTTTCAGGTTTGGCTCTTTCTGACGCCAACGTGGATGCCTTGAACACCAAATCTGAATTTGAATGATAGAGGAAGAGGAGATTTCAGAGGAGAAGGCTGTTATCTGTTAGGCACAGCAGATTCTGTCTGGTGTGTGGCAGGGGAGACGCTGCCCAGCCTCCTCCCCTCCCCTTGGCAGCTCCTCCAGAGGCCCTTTCCTCTTCCTAGATACACCTGGACACATTTTTCCCTGTAAAACCCCCTATTTCCACTTCTCCTGTGAAAATTACAGCGAGCACAGTGGCACAAGTTCATGTCATTGAATTTTATCAACAGAAAGTTCATAAGAAAAGGAAAATGCCTGGATCACTGAGGTACAGGATGCTGCTAATACCAGTCCTGGATTCATCCAGGTTTTGGGGCCAGGGTCGCTGGGATCTCTCCTCAGTTCTGCCAGGTGGCCTTGGAAGAGGTAAAAAGTGAAAGATGCAAAAAGCCTTGACTAATCTTGCTTGGTTTGCCTGTTCAGAAAGGGAGGCTGCTTTTTATTCAGCACTTCAAAACATCCTGACTTCATGGCAGTAAAAGCTCTTTAGACTGCTCTGGGTTTGTTTTCTGCCGGCACAGGTGGATTGGTCAGTGCTCTACCTTAATTCATGCAAAATGAAAAGGAGCAGGGTAGGAATATTGTGGAGATGGTTCTGTGCACTCGAAACCTGCCATGCTTTAAACCAGTTCGGGTGAATCTGTCCCAAAACATTGGGACAAACACGTTTTGGTTTCTCTCAGCTCAATCAGGAACCGATTGAAGCTAAAGAGAATTAAAACCCTCGTTCAGAGCACATAAGAAGTGAGATGGACACCTTTTCTCGAGCCTTGAGACAAGCTTTGGAGAGCTATAGCTGTTCCTTCATCTTTTCAACCCTTAACTCTCTTTTCTTCCTAAATCCAGAGGGAATACACCGAGAAAGTTCCCATCACCTGTGTCATTCCCGCGGCTTGAGGGCCACAGAGGGTAAATCAGCCACACACAAACCTGGGCCAAGAATAAAGTAAAGCCTGACTCACTGACACTAAAAATATCACTAAAAGTTAGAGAGAATCTTATTTTTCTCAGCATTTTCAGAGGATTTGCATAATATCCATGTAAAGCTCAGGGGAGCTCCATCCATGGAAAGCTCTGGCCCAGGTGGTGCTGAACATTGCAGGTGGAACCAAAACTCAAACCCAGGAAGAGCTGAACCAAACCTTTGCTGCCCCAACGTCTTTGGATTTCAAACAAGGGTGGAGATTGTCTCTAGTCAGGCAGTTGTGAGTTTTTCTTTCCTTTTTTGAGATGCAGCTGCTCCATAATTTAAAGGACTGGAAGCCTGAAATGCTGCAAATCTCCCAGGAAAACCTGCTCTTAAAATCTCCAGCTCTGAATTGGCTGAGTCTCCGACCCTTGGGCTCTTATTATTTTCTGTTGAATTTTCCTGCAGCAGGCATTGCTCAGCTCAGTGTGGAACACTGCTGCCACAGCTGGGGTTTACAGCTGAAGTCAAGGCTCTGGGAAGGGTTTACAGCTGAAGTCAAGGCTCTGAGAGGACCATGACAAAGTGTGCTGAACTCCAGCTCTCTGCAGCACTGGGGCTCTCCAGAGCATGGCTGGGGGTGTGTTAGGCTGGGGAAGAGCAAATTAATTTGTATTTCTGTGGGTGCGTTCCCCGTCAGACGGGAGAGCTGTGCAAGGTAAATAACCCAGGAAATACAACCTGTGGGAAATAACCCAGGAATGATTTCCTGTGAGGAGCTGTGCAATGGAACAGTGGCACATGGATCAGCTCAGTGTGAGCTGCAGCTGCCAGCACAGCAGAGGTGCCTTGGAGGAGCATCTGGGAGTTGTTACAGGGACCTTCTCTCCATCAGGGCAAAGGAAAGTGCAGAAAAAAACAATTTCACTGAAGCTTTAACAAGCTGGAGGCTTTCTATGGGCTGGCAGGGAACTGCAACGAGCGTCCTCAGAGCAAAAGGTGAAGAGCAATCTTGAAGATTTTGGAAACTGGTTGAGGAAAAGGCCGTGGAGATGCTGGAAATAAAGGAAAGAAACTTATGCTTGATGGGAAAAAGTCAGCAGGGAAGACTCAGAGAGAGAGGGGAGCAGACAGAACCGGGTTATATTTATCAAGGTGATAACCATAACAATATGTTGGAAGTCTGGCAGAGCTGCTCCCAAGAACACTTGAAACACTGAAAATCAAGACAAGAAAATTACCAGCTAATTTCATGCAGGAACACATCCTTCACAGCTATATTAAGAAAAGAAGATGGGATAACAGAGGAGCTTTGCTACATCGCTTTTCTTTCTAAACAAGGAACGAGCTGATGCCACAAACGGAGATTTGGAACCCCAGAGCTGCAAGAAAGACACACAGAAATACACAGAGCAGCAAAGAGCAGTTCTGAATGAAAAC
The DNA here is from genome assembly GCA_013397725.1 of Rhagologus leucostigma. NCBI lineage: Eukaryota > Metazoa > Chordata > Aves > Passeriformes > Rhagologus > Rhagologus leucostigma. The sequence goes on along the minus strand of VZTD01004676.1, from coordinate 13,254 downwards.
TCTCAGTGTGCAGTGGGGATGGTTCAGGTGCTAAACCATGAAGCTGGGCCTTGAGGGGCTGCAGACCCCTCCCTCCGGGCTGTTTATCCTGATTTCTCCCAGAACAAAGCGTGGGCAAACCCTGGGAACGTGGATGTTGTTTCACATTCCAGCTCCACCACCCAGGCTGGAATAAAAGCAGGACTCAACAGGCTACAAACCCCTGGGATACCACAGGAATCAAATCTTTTCCTGATGCCCCTCTCTCCTTCCCCCTCAGATGAGTTCGGATCTGGAGATCTAAAATGTCCTGACAAGACCCACGTGAACACAAAGCAATGAGCACGGGAAGGAAAAGCAGCTGGGAAGTCACTGAACCACAAGCTCTGGCACATCCACTAGAACTGACCATGTGGAATTTAGGCAAAGGCAAATATTTAAGACCAACAGTTCACCAAACTGTGCCCACAAATATTTTGAGAAATTTAGAAAAGTTCCGTTCACTTGGTGCTTTTTACTGTATTTTATTTTTGCTCCCTGGCCTTTAAAATAGAATCATAGAATCACAGACTCATAGAATCACAGAATCACAGAATCACAGAATCACAGAATCACAGCCCCTCTGATTGATTTCGAGTAGAAAAGGAAGCAAAATGGCCACATGTCATTATATTCCTATGCTCAGGGAACGACAGAAAATGTTGGAAAAGCAGAGTGTCCTTCCTGCCCTGTTCATTACCGAGAGGTTCAGAGCATGGGTATTTCAGGATACTTGATCAGAGCCAAACCTCAGCCTCCGAGCCTCTTTCAGCTTGACCATTATTACTCATAAGTGATGTTTTAATTTTCATCTAAAGCCAAGAAAAGTGTTTTATTCTCCCCAGCTGGCCCCAGAGATAAGGGACTGGATCCCCAAAGAGGAAGTCATTGAACATAACAATTCTCATGTGTTACTTTATTCCCCTGCTCAAAGCCCTTCTCCTCTTCCTGCTGATCTCTGATATAATGCAAAGCAATCAGCAAAGAAGGGGAGGGATTAAGTGTGGCTTTGAAGTCTATCCCGTGTTCTGGGCTGTGGCCCTTCCCTCTCCAGCTCTCTGAGGGGTGTCTGTCCTGAAGGGTTAACTCAGATCCCTGCACTCCATCAGGGAATACTCTAGGAATTGGAATTTGCACTTTCACCAGAGTGTGTGTCTGATTTCACCCTGCCCAGGGAGGCTTTGCCGTGCTCCGAGCAGACATCAGACCTTTTTGCTTTCCAGGATCTTGCCTCTCCCAAGACCCGGCACAAGCCCGAGGGGTCCAGGACAGGTTCAAGCAATGACTTCAGTGCCAAAAGAAAGAACTCCTCTCGAAGAACCCAACCCTGCCCTTGTGCCTGAGCAATTAAATCCTCCCTGGGAACCCTCTGACACCAGAGGGTGCCAGGCACCGGGAAACACCGATTTCAGAGATCCCAGTGCTCCCGAGCACGGGGGAACGCACAGAGATGAGAAAAACAGCTTTTATTTTTTGCTGCCTCCTTGGAAGGGGAGCTGCTGTGCCTTAGCAGAGTTCGGGAGAGCTGGACACCAAGCCCCATCGCTGGCACAGAGGTTTTCCAGGGCAGCAGCCAGCTCCAGCCCCATTTTCCATCTGTATCCATGCTGCAAGGTGGTGGGAAGGGATCCACCCCCAGGTATTTCCAGAGTGCACAGCTTGTAAAACATCTCTCTGTATTAACCAACATCAACACCGAGAGTCTTGCGAGGCCTTTCTCACAACCATGGAATTATTTAGGCTGGAAAAGCCCCCTCAGACCATGGAGTGCGACTGTTCCCCCAGCACTGCCAAGCCCAGAACAAAGCCCTGTCCCCAAGCAAAGGGAAAATTGAAAGGGCCAATTCCTCACCTGAAACAACACTTTTCAACTTGATTAATCGTCAGCTGAAGGTTTGGCCTAAAATCTTTCATTTCTTTCACAGAGAAGATAAAAATAACTCATTCTTTTCTGTCCATGTATTTTCACCTGTCCCAGCAATGGCAAATTTACTCCCTTTTTATCCTACCAGCCCTCTAGAAAGACCAAGGCCAGAAAACACCAGGCTGGAGCTTGTTTTACCTTGCCTGATACCAACACGTGGATGACAGGAACTTCAACTACAAGCCCAGAAGTGAAATTCCCTTGTTTTCAGATCCTGTTCCCACTGAAACATCCCCTGACAGCAGCAAGGTTGCACATTGGAAATGAAGGGCAGTGTTTGGTCTGCAAATCTTTAATCACCGAAGTGTGGGCTGAGCACAGAGAAATATCCATGGGGTGAGTCCATATGTGCTGGGATAGGGATTTACTGGCACGTAATGGAGCTGGAACTCTGGGATGAGGTTTTATTTCCCTGTTTATATTACAGAGTCCCTCTGCACAGCAGAGCTCCCCGCTGGTGCTGTATCAAACCCCTGAGCTCTGCTGGAATGTCAGGCAGGAGTCACCTGCAGCAGTGACAGGCTGGGGGGACAGGGGGGACACGGAGCCGTGGCAGAGACAGCAGAACCGCAGGACTAACGAGGCAGCCCTCATGTGCTCGGGGGAGGCAGATGAGACACAGGAATTAGCTTGAAGCTCAGCTGGCTGACATTTCCCAGCTGCAGACGTGTCACCGGAGTGATTGGCACCGTCCCCACAGGAGGATGTTGCCAGGAAGGGCTGATGACGCTGGGCCAGGCACTGTGGAGCCCTGGCACTGGATTAAGGCAGGGGTGAGTCTGCAGAGCTGTGTGGGCAGTGGGTGCCCTGCCCTGGCACGGAGAGCTCTGAGCACGCTCTGGGAGCACCGCTGGCATTCATTCCTGGCACCGCCAGCAGCTGTGGCAAACCTGGGCTCTGCCAGCTGCTCCTTAGCTCAGGCGCTGGAACTGAACTTAGAGAGTCACAGAATCATCCGGGGTGGAAAAACCCTCTGGGAACAGCGAGTCCAACCATCCCCAGCACGGCCAGGTCCCCACGTGCCACATCCACACGGCTTTTAAATCCTCCAGGGATGGAGACTCCACCACTGCCCTGGGCAGCTGTGCCAGGGCTGGACAGCCTTCCCATGAAGGAATTTTCCCTAACACCCAATCTAAACCTCCCCTGGTGCAACCTGAGGGCGTTTCCCCTTGTGCTGTCAGTTGTGACTTGGGACAAAGGACTGACCCCACCTCACGACCTCCTGAAACAGCCCCAGCAGCCTCTGGAGATGTGGCTCCCCCAGGATCAGGGAGCTGGTGCTCTCTGCACATCCCTCCTTGGCCATGACAGAGGAGAGGTGGTTCAAGAAAGGAAAATCCTAATAAAATCCAAATAACTTCAAACCAAGGGGATGTGGCAGAACATCCTCCCTGTGCTCTGGCGGTGATGGATGAGGTTTGAGTCACACAGGGACTGAGAGAAGTCACTGCTTGTCACGAGCTCCCCAGCCAAGCTTTTTTTGTTTATTGGCTCTCAGACTGCAATCAGATCTCGGTTCTTGGTGAAGCCACTGCTGTCCCAGCTGAGGGGCTCGTGATGGCCTTGGAGAGGTGGTGCAGCTCAGCCTCTCAGTGGGGCACATTAAACTGTCCCTGGGACACACTGATGGATGGCTGGGCTGGCTGTTTAAGGCTTGATGTTCTTCCTCTCTGTCTTTAAATTGCTCTGGTTTGAGTCTTACAGCCAAAAGCAATCAATAAAATCCACAAATGTGTGTGTTAGGAAATAAAGGAATGATAGGAGAGCACGAGGAGAGTGAGGGATTATTCACACTAAAGGCAGTAATAGATTTCCTGAAGGGGATGTCCGCTTCAGGGCTGTGAGGTCCAACAGCACAGCTCATCTTGTGGCAACCTTCCTTCCTCATGCATTTCCCAGACTTTAATGTAGGTAATTATTATACTTCCATTAATTGACCCTATCAGCAGCGAGCAGAGGTGGCATGGAAGTTCTGGGATGGTGTTCCTGGGAAATGGAACCTAACAAAGCACTCTGCACCTCTGGAACAGGCAGCCATGGCTCATGGGCAGCTGGCTGTGGAAAGATCAGGGAGCCCTCTGGATCAGGGGTGAGTGGGCTGACCTTGGAGACAGCAGGAAAAACACCCACGTTCAGTTTGCCTTCCCTGGAAGCTGCCACTGTCCCCATGGATAAAGCCGGCAGGTTTCACCGGAGCGTGTTTGATTTTTCTGTGCAAGTACAAAGTCACCTTGCTGCCCTTTGCCACTCAGAGTCTGAGCCCTCCTGGGTGTGACAAACACCCTGCCCTTGTCCCTCTGTCCCCCCGGGTGCTCCCCTGACACTGGGCTGACTCAGCCCAGCCATGTGCACTGGATGAGCACAATTTCACAATAAAATCATCAGTCACTTCTCAAAAGGGGGCAAATTTACTCAGCCACTTGGAAGAAAAAAGGGAAATGCAGCCTAAAATTCCTTTTATTTACAGGGGGAAATGAAGCATGAGTAAGATGATTAGAACTGTAATTAAACAAGAGAATCAAACCCACAGATTGGCACAACATGGAGAAGGAGGCTCTTGGAGAGACAGCATCCTGAATCCTGAAGTATTTTTCCCACTGCAAGCCCCAGGGACACCTCTCCTTAATTTGCTGTCTAACAAGAAGCTCTGCCCAAAAGCCCCTCTGTTTACCTAGGAATAAAAGCTGGGCCTGAGGAAAAGGTCGAGCCAATTTTCTCACTAAAATATCCTGCACACAGAGAGCATGCAGAGATCCTGAAATCTGAGCTTCATTACAAAGGGGAAAAAACAATTTCCTAAGTATGACAGGGGAAAAGCCCAGAGGAGATCCTGTCTGCAGCCAAGTAAAGCTGGAGCCTGGCTCCAGTCCTGAATTCTATCCCTCTCTGGCACTTGCCAAACACCAGCTCAGCTCTGCAGATGCAGTGAACATCCTCAAACCATGTTGCGTTTCAGTCCCATCCCTGCTGTCCTTCCTGGATGATGCAGTCCTTGGCATGTTTTCCACAGCTTTCCCAAGCCCACATCCGAATTCCCTGGGATAGGTTTCAATGGCTTGCTGAGAGGCAGATAATCCACCCTTTGTCACTAGGGATTGATGCCTGTCTCGAAAAAAAGAACAACTCCATTGCATCAAAGAAAAGCAGTTAGGAATAAATTTGCCACTGCTAACAAGCTTGACTGGGTCAGAGCTTTGTGTGCTGGAACAAAGAGTTTAAGACCCTGGAACATGTTTGGATTGCAGAGGAAATTCCACTCAGTCTCGGGAATGCACGGGATCACTTGTGGTTTGTAGTTCAGGTCTGGCACTGGAGGAAGATCAGACCCTTACAGGGCACCTGCTCTGCTCCGGAGCTGCTTTTACACGATCTGGGGTTTTTTTGAGGTGTCAGTGGCACACAGAGGACACCAAATTTAGCACAGTGCCAAGGGGAAGACAGTTATTCCCAGCTCTGTCATTGGCTCATTCATCCATGCAGGGCTTAAATCCAACTGGGAGCCCAGTGTGCAATGGGAACTGGTAAAAAAAAGTTCCAGGAGACAACTTTGCCACTCGGCAGCGGGGCGAGGAGAGCAGCTCCGTGTCCTGGGGGATCCGGGAGGGCTGGAGACTGGTGCGCTGTGTTCTGCAGCAGTGACAGACACGCTGCGCTGCCCGAGCTGCAGAGATTTGTCTGGAACTGTAAACACATCTGCTCTGGCCTTGCCCGGCCCTCCCTCCCGCTCCCAGTCCGTGCATGTTCATGCCAGGCAGTTCTCAGGAAGCTGTCTCGTTGGGAAAGGCATATTTATGTCTGTTTGCTCGGGTTTGGACAGCAAGGAGAATTTCTGTGAGAGTGCCTTGGGATGTTCAGGAGGCTGCTTCCATTCAGGGGGTGCAAACCACGCCACCGAATCCTAAGACTGTTAAAAACAAGAAGTGCAGCTCAACTTGCAAGACAATAAACAAGAAGAATCTTGTAGAATAATTTTGAAACTGAGGATCATCACAACCTGCTCCTGGCTGTTGGCTGGAAAAGAGAAGGAAATTCCCTGTATGAGCTGTTTGTTCATACATTCAGTTCAGCCCCGAGAGTGACAGTGAAACTCTGTGTTCTTCACTTCCCCTCCTGGACTCTGCTGGAAGTGGACTCGAATGTCAGGTGATTCCATCACACTCACTAAGATGACATTTTATTTTCTTGCCATTAAAACCATCCAGCCACAGCAACCGCAAAGGGGAAAAAAAACCCAACTCTGCCAAAACTTTGCTTCCCTCACAGCTCCTGAGTGATTTTCCATCTCTGCGAGTGCTGCTTTAATTAATGAAATCTCCTGCCCGGGAGCAGGGTGGGGGCCTGTCCCACAGCCCCAGCACAGTGTGGGGAGCAGGTCATTAATCCAAAGCAAAGCAACACAACCGGGGAGGCTAAAAATACCCAGGACACCTGATTGCTCCACCTGATTGTAGGGAATTGAGAGCAGGAGAGGGATGGGCTCTGCATGCTGAGTGCTCGGGGCCGGTGCAATCACAGCCTCCTGCCTGGTGGAAAACCTCTGGAAGGGAGAGCAGGGGCTGGAATTTTGAGTTATTGCAGCAGTGTCAGCTCAGAGGCAGCACCTGTGGGACTCCTTCAGCAGCACAAGGGATGAGCTGATTGTGTTTGGTCCAGCAGATCCCATGGCATGGAAAAACAACATCAACAACCACTGCATCAACAACCACTGCACTGCCCCAGACCCGTGGCACTAAAATGACCTCTGTCCAGGGATGTCAGAAGGAAAAGGTGGAAGAAACAGCACAGATTTTTCTCCATGAGCTACTTTCAAAACCTCCAGTTGCATAATTCCAGGTCTGTCAGCACAGGCTGTAATTATAATCATGGAATCCCAGTCTGGTTGGGGTTGGGAGGGACCTTAAAGCTCATCCAGCCCCTGCTGTGGGCAGGGACTCCTTCCCCAGCCCAGGTTACGCAGGGATGTGCAGCTCCTCACACAAGGACCCTGACACCCCCTCAGGGAGCAAAACTCACTTACAAATCCCTTGGGAATAAGGAAGTTCCAAGGGTTAAAGCCTGCAGGAGCCCCTGCCCAGCTCTGCTATCATTCCTCTCAGCAGCCTTGTATTGCCCGAATTAAGCTCCTTGAATATTTTTCCTCTCTGGGACGATACTTCACAATCTATTTGTGACAGTCAAAACTCTAAAATATGGGCAGGATCTGTTCTCCCCGAGGCTCTTTTTGAGACAGCTCTTTCTTGACTATCACTCAAGTGAGGAAAACAAACTCGGAAGGCCAAATTCCCGCTGGTGTTTCAGCTGGCCTTGGCACCCCGTGCACATTCCTTGTGCTCTCTGCTTCCCAGATGACAGGAGCCAGTGTTTGGGCAGGCGCTGGGGGTGGGATTGTATCTAAACTCATCATCTCAGGGTATTTTTGGCAGCATTCTCTTGATAACACTTGTAGACAAGGCTCTGCAACAGCCCCTCTGGCACTCAGCGTGGGTGTCTGCTAATGCCCCCTCCCACCCTTCTCACAGTAAAAATAGCACAATAAATTGTTCTTTTCTCAAACATCTCCCCCCAAAATGTCATTTTCATCTGCATCACACAAGATTTTGCTGCTTTATTGAAAGGGGTTTATTGTGTTAGATTTTATCTGCCTGTTAAACACTTCCTAAGTGGGGAGTGAATAATAAAAATGAGATTACAGGAATTGCTCGGTGGGGAACAGACCAGACCTACAATTTAGCTCACTTGTTCCTGCAAGCTGAGGAACTTCAAACTGATCTGCAAATTGCAAAATAAATGTAGAAAATCACTTTTCTGTCAGTACAAAGCCTGTCCAGCGTGAGGGTGAATGGCAGAATCAAAGTCAATGTAGGGAACTCAGAGCCAGATCAGAAGAGTTACAGATTCCTGCAGTACAGGGGAAATTCTGGAATAAATGTGACTTCAGATGACAGCAAAAATGTGTATGCTAAAGAGGTTGTGAGCTGTACTCAGCAGTTCAGCCAAGGATGGGACATTGCCTTGGTGGCTTTGTACAGGACACTCCTTGCACTGTGCCAGTTCTGTCATCCATCCATCCATCCGTCCATCCATCCATCCGTCCATCCATCCATCCGTCCATCCATCCATCCATCCATCCATCCATCCATCCAAAGCAGCTGGAGGAGAGGTGGAATAGCCCCTTTTAAGTCCTATTAATCTCTGGTCTGGGTGGATTTTTAAGACTTCACCTTCTTCTTCAAATATATTCAAAATGTATTTGCTAAGCTCGACACCATGGCCTCATTCTCTGTTTTTTTCTTCTTTTTTTTTCACCTCCCTTTGCCTCATGTCCTCAGGCTCGATAAATGCAGATTTCAGACAGAGGATGGGCACAACGCATCTATGACTTGGGAAAAGCTCGCTGGAAGAATTCAGCTCTCTTTATTCCTTGAGATTCCTGCTCAAACTGATCCCTGTGGCACAAGTTTGGGAGGAAGCTGTGAGGGTGGTAGTGCCTGGCTGAGCAATGCAGCTCTTCCTCCAGCTCTTCTCATCTCCACATCCTTATTTCTTCCCTCATTTTTTATTTTTGCCTTGTGTTTTTGCACTTTCCTTTGGGAAGAGGAGGAAGCAGCATTGCTATTCCACAGGTACATTTTGTGCACTGTTGGAATGTCCCCTCAGTGCTCCCCACCCCGTTTATTATTAACCTTATAAACCATCCTCATCCTTCTGCAAAGCCCAGGAGAAGCTACCGGGGGGGAAAAACGACTTTGGATCACGCGAAGCACAAACACAAAGCCTTAATTAACGAGCGCTGCCCCCACTAATTGCAGAGGAGGAGCCTGTGCTGCTCCGCACCGGGAATTACAGGGAATTACAGTCCGTGTGTCTCCTCTTTCCTTGATCTGAGGCTGTGTGGGTTTGTACGAGTGGTGGAAATGACAGAATATGGAATAACACCCATGGACGGTGTCCCTGCCCATGGCGGGGATTGGAACTGGGTGAGCTTTAATGTCCCTTCCAACCCAAACCAGTCTGGGATTCTGGTTCTGTCATAATTTAAAGCTGTCAGTTCTCAGGCTCGATACAAGATCACCAATAATTAAAACCTGTAAATTCTGAGGCTCCTGAAGGGAATTTCTCGGCAATTCAAGGTTTGGGTTGGAACAAACCCCTGGGAAGCTGCTGCCCTTGGGGCTGTGAGACACCAACACTCATTGCAGCAGTGAGCAGCAGTTCCAGCACTTCCCCGGGATCCGGGCTGGGCGTCCAGCACCGTGCTTGGAATTTAAAACACACGGCAAACAGGACGAGCAGGTGTTACTAGCTGTGGGAAGTGTGACAAGTATTAACGTGATAAATGTGCCTCCAACCCTTTTGTCGAGGGGGAGATGCCGTCAGCCTGCTGCCCATCGAGGCGGCACAGCTGATGGCCGCACACTTTGAGGGGAAAAAGGTGGTTTTTTCCTGAAATATTCCCCGAGAGCTTCGCGAACGCCGGTGCTGGGCGGGGAGAAGACACGGGGAGGTAGTGGGACCACAGCAGGATGGGAGGATGGCGAGGATGAGGGGGCTCCCAGCGCTCTCCAGGCGCATCCCGAAAGCTCCGGGCATACCCCGAGCTCATTCAGGGGCCTCTGGGCAATCCCCGAGGGCTCCGGGCGGGACCGGGCTCCGAGCGCTGCCCTCAGCGCTGCCCTCAGCCAAGATGGCGGCGGCGGCGNGGGGCTCCGGCCCGCTCCCCACCGCCGGCTGCCTCTGCTCCCCTCCACCGAACGGCCCTTGTGCCCTCAGGGCTGGGGTGGGGGGTCACAGCCGCGGTCCCAAGGTGTTCGTGGCTCCGGCGCTTTGTGGGGAGGGGGTTTCAGTGGGGGGGGCTGATGCCGGGGTGGTTTGGGGATGATTCCGGAACGTTTCCTTTCTTTCGAAGCGCGGAGATGCCCCTTAATCCCAATGAGTGAACCAAAGTGTCCTTTTTTTTTTCCCCATTGAATTAAGTCGAACAGGAGCTCTGAGAATGCTGTGCTAAAAGGAATTGCATTTATTCAGGCAGCAGTTGTTAATTTTATTTTATCCTTTACTGCAATGAAGGTTGTTGTTATTCGTTTTATTCTCTAGGACACTGGTTTGGGGATGCTCTTTATCCCCTGCCCTGCGGTGCTCTGCTGGTCCTGCATGTCCGTGGTGCTCCGAAAAGGGCAATATTATATTTAATGGTTATATCTGCTGAAAAACATGACCCGCTAAGAGGACACTGGGCCCAGGCCTCTGCTCTCCAAGTTTATTTGCTGAGATTTTCCATGGTTTACTTGAGACCAGCATAAGGAAGCTCACACATTCAATACCCAGAACTAATCTATCATTTACTGCTAAAACATTTGTTTTCATTGTCCATCCAATTATTTTGTCCCATTATTCCAGCTTAATGGAGAAAGAAAAATTCCATCTGCCTTCATTAGGCAGCAAATAGGCCAGGAGAAAATCAATCCAGAGTTGTAACATATTTTACTATGTCTGCACTGCTGTTTTTTAAAGCTGTTTTTTATTAATTAGCTTGGTGTGGTTTATGAAATGCACTTGAAGGCCAGGAAGTGAGTTACAAGAAGTAGCTACTAACAGGGAATGAGCAGTGGGAAGTCAGGCTGGAGAGGGCTGTTCCTTTCAGAGCAACATGTTGATCACCCTGAGCACAGACAAGTCTTTCCTTTGCAGTTCTTTGTCTTGTTGTTTCTGCAGCCTTGCACAGTAACAAACTGGGATCATCTTGGCTACAGATCCAGTAATCCTGTTAGGATTTGCTGGTGCCGAACCACGGCTGTTTGCTTAACCTTTATGGCTTTAATTCATGGAGAAATAATTTGAGTTTATGGCGTAAAGCTGACTCGTTGTTGCAGGGGGGACCTAAATTCTTGTAATTTTCTGTCTTGCTTCGTGAGTTGTGTATTAGAAGTTGAATGAATGGAGTTCAACAGGTGCTTTGGTAGTTCCTCCATCAAAGTTGGACTTGGAGGAATTTCTTCATGGAAAGGGTGGTCAGGACTTGGGGCTGCCAGGGAGGTTTGGAGTCCCCATCCCTGGAGGTGTCCGAGGAACAGCTGGACGTGGTGATGAGGTGGGAACTGGGCACAGGCTGGACTCGACGATCCCGGAGGACTTTTCCAACCTCAGCAGTTCTGGGATTCTGAAGTGTTTTCGTCCTGTGTCCCTGCTGCAGGTTGAAAACGTGAAGTTGCTGGATCGCTACGCCAACAGGAAGGCAGCGACCGGGACCTTGTACCTGACAGCCACGCACCTGATCTACGTGGATGCCTCTGCTGAAGTCAGGAAGGAAACATGGGTATGGTGGGGTGGAAACAGGCCTGGAAGAGCTACTTCAGGTCACAGAATGGATTGGAGAGGGAGGGACGTGAAGGATCGTCCCATTCCACCCCTGCCATGGGCAGGGACACCTTCCACTGTCCCAAGTTGCTCCAACCTGACCTTGAACATTTCCAGGGATGGGGCAGCGTGGGAGATCTGTGCCAGGGCCTCTCCACCCTCACAGGGAACAATTCCTTCCCGATATCCCATCTAACCCTGCCCTCTGGCAGTGGGAAGCCATTCGCTGTGTCCTGGAACTTAATGCTCTCATTTCCGGAGTGAACAGGTTTGGGAATTCTGAAGCTGTAGTGGTCTTTTATGGCATTTTGATACCAAATGCTTCCCAGAAACAGCTGGTTGGGAAGGAAATGAGCACAATGGTGATGTGACCTGATAGAGTTCACTCATGGAGTTAGTGTCAGTTCAAGGAATGTAAAAAACTTGTGTAATTTCCTATCTCAAACTCAATATGCAAAACCACTAAACATGAATTTGCACCTTTTAGAAGTGCAGAAATAGCACTGAAACAAGCTTATTTTATTAAGTCTAAGGTAAAATGGGAATGACAGAATATGTTTCAAATGGGGGTGGAAGGAAAGCAAAGTGCCCCAGGTAAACTGAGCTGCACATCTGTCTCTGAAAGTAACTTATGTACATCTGAGTTTTTTCAGTCCTGCTTTAGTTCCCTGGGTTTTGGGTGCAGTTTATGTTTGATAAATATCACAAATAAGCTCATTCTCTGCTGCTCCTTAGCTGCAGGAAGCACAAATAGCTGATTGTATTACAAAGGTTTTGTATCTGCTTGTACTGCTCACAGCTTTATCAGTGACAGCTGATGTTCATTCCCTGCTCTCCAGATTCTGCATCACCACATCTCCAGCGTGGAGAAGCTGCCCCTGACCACGGCTGGTTACCCCCTGCTCATCCACTGCAAGAACTTCCACGTGGCTCACTTTGTGATTGGGCAGGAGAGGGACTGCCACGACGTGTTCACCTCCCTGCTCAAGCTCTCCCAGCCAGGTACTGGGGATGGGAGTCTGTCCTGGGAATCTCTGGAATGCTCTGAGCCGAGCCCTGGGGAAGCTGTGCTGCCCCACGGTTGGGTTTGGGAGGGCTGGTGTGGGATCAGGATCAGCTTCCAGCACCAGGGACAATGGCAGGGCTCAGGGAGCTGAGCTCTGGGGAGCAGAACTTTTGCTTCCAAATGTTCCACAGTCTTGGGAGCCAACAAGAAAGGTGGAGAGAGACTGTTTGCAGGAGCCTGGAGTGACAGGACAAGGGGAAATGGATTCACACTGAGAAAGAGCAGGGATGGATGGGATATTGGGAAGGAATCCTTCCCTGTGAGGGTGGGCAGGCCCTGGCACAGGGTGCCCAGAGCAGCTGTGGCTGCCCCTGGATCCCTGGCAGTGCCCAAGGCCAGGCTGGATGGGGCTTGGAGCAGCCTGGGACAGTGGAAGGTGTCCCTGCCCATGGCAGGGGTTGGAATGGGATGAGCTTTAAGGTCCCTCCCAACCCAAACCCTTCTGTGAATCTAAATCAGAAACTTCCATCAGATTTCTGGATTTAAAGAACTTCCTTTTAATCTGCATTGTGCAGTCCAGTTTTTAGGTTCAGCTGCAGAGTTGATTGTTTCCTGCATTATTTTCCTGAATACCTCATAACCTAATAAGCTAAATATGAATTTTTTCATGAATTTTGAAGTGCCCAGTAGCAATATCTGGATTTTTTTCTGTGTTTCCAGCAGGATGTTTAGGCTGCTCTGCAGTGTTTGCTCAGTTGTGAAAGCCTGTGCTTCACCCTGCCCTGACTCGGAGTCACTCTTAGAGTGTGAGCCAGACACCCTCAAAAGCCTGTGCTCTCTTCTAGCTCCAGCTTTTTATTCCAGCATGGGTGAATTTTCAGGCTCTTCTTGCAGGACAGCATTCCACTGAGTTCCTACCTGCCTTCTGCCTGTGGCAGCCTCTGGTTTT
>VZTD01004674.1:459856-501476 GCA_013397725.1 Rhagologus leucostigma | reverse complement strand
ATGATCACCCCATAGAAGGACATTAAAAAGATGCGTTGCTGATGTGGCAACACGGGATTGGTTGTGTAGTGAACATTACCATGTAAAGAAATACTATACCTTAAAAAAGTGTATAAAAAGTGTATTGTTCCTTTGAATAAACGATCGAGATTGGAGATCCAAGTCAGAGATTCAGATGGGAGATCCAGGAACCAGAACCAGACTCAGACTCAGTGTGAATTTCAATTGCCAACAATGGTTGGAGAGTGTGAATCACTGAGCCCTAACACACAAACATTCCTCATAAAAAATGGAAGAACCATACCTAATAAGAGGATGCGTATTTAAACAGATCTAGAGAAGCAGTCTGCTATAGCAGGTCCATATGACCAGTTAGCAAACAGTTGAGTAACTTGTTTAAACAATCCTGACTAATGCTGTTGTTTGTTGAACTGCAACTTGATGTGGACTGGAACAATTCAGTGCTGTCAGTAACCTGCAAGCACTGAATTACAGAGCCATTGGGGGTGGAAGGCAGCTCTAGGGATCATCTAGTCTAAACCTTGTGCTTGGAGCAGGGGCAGCTAGAGCAGGTTGCTCAGGGTCATGTCTATTTAGGTCTGAATATTGCCAAGAGTGGATACTGCACAGCCTCTTTAGCCAACTTGCTCCAGTGTCTGATCTCTCCTCGGTTTCTTTTTTCATTTAAATGGAATGTTCTGTATTTCAGCTTGCGGCCATTGCCTTGTTTCTGAGACACTGTTGAGAAGAATGTGTCTCCACATTCTTTACTGCCCACCATCGGGTATTTATACACATTGATGAGATGCCCCCAAAGACTTTTCTTCTATGATCTGAACAGGCCCATCTCTCTCAGCCTCTTCTTGAATAAGAGATACTCCTGAAGATGGTACTGCTTAATCATCCTCGTGGCCCTCAAGTTACACACTCCAGCATGTCCAGGCTCCTCTGAATGGCAGCATAACCATCCTCTGTATCAGCCACTCCTTCCAGTTTGAGATTATCAGCAAACTTGGTGAAGGTGCACACTGTTACATCATCCCAGTTCATTAATGACAGAAGGGTATTGGCCCCTGTATCAACCCCCGGAGTAGACCACTAATGTCTGGCTTCCAAACAGACTTCGTGCTGCTGATCATGATCCTTTGAGCTCAGCATATCAGCCAGTTTTGATCCACCTCACCACCCACTTACCTAGCCTGTACTATATCACTTTTCCAAGACAGTGTTATTGGACACAGAATTCAAAGCCAGTCATTTCATCACAGGAGGCTGTCAGATCGGGCATGTCAAGTCAGGCTTGATTTCCCCTGTGCAAATCCATTTTTGACCATGGATTCCAGTACAGCAGCATTCCTATCCTGAATACGGGAAATGGTTTCCCAGATTAGTTGCTCTGTCACCTTCATAGGGATCAAGGCACGGCCAGCTGACCTGTAGTTGTCCAGATTTGCTCTGTTCTGGTCATCAGGAATCTTCCCCAGTTGCTATGAGCTTTAGATAATTGAGAGTCATCTTGCAGTGGTGTTGGCCAACACCCTCAGCAATTGTCAGGTGCAAACCATCAAGCCCTGTGAGTTTATATATATATCCAGTGTGTTTAAATGTTCCCTGACCTAGTCCTCATCCACCCAAGGGCTTGTCTTCCTTGTGCCAGACTTTCTCACTGCTTGCAGGGGCCTGCGATTCCTGAAGGCTGGCCCTACAAGTAAAGATGAAGTGAAGAAGGTATTGAATACATTGGTTTTTTTGATGTACTTTGTCACTACAGGCTGTTTCCCATTCAGCAGCAGGCCCGTATTTTTCCCCAGTCTTGCTATTGACATAGATGTAGAGTTCTTCTTCTTGTGCTTTCTGCAGATACATCCCCAGGTGGGCTTTGGCATTCCATCTCTGCATGCTTGGACAGTATCTCCTGCTGGTTATAGCAATTTTATTCTCTGCTGTTTTGAGGAACCTAGACCAGGTCTGCAGTGGAGCTACTGTACTGTTTTTTACCGGTTGAGCATTTAAATCACTCCTGCTACACTCACAAGTTAGACACTGGCACACTGATATTTGGGTAACATACATGCAGCTTTTCCTGATGGGCAGCTGCAAACTTTTCCACTTATGCAACATAGATTTTAAATTCACACTTGTAGCTTTTGTTACAGGTGTAAGTAACTTCTGAGAAATAAAGCTTTAGGTAGCACTATCATAGCTGTTCTAGGCCTTCCTGGCAAGAAATACATAAACCTGTGCAGTGTGGGACTTGTGCATCTGTACAGAGCCTGTCTAGAGCATGATCTGTGTATACACAATGGGGCTGTCACATCCTGAGCACGGTGCACTTACAACCAGAACATATAATTTGTACCATCACAGTGCCCCTTTCACACTTGGGTGTGGAGGCCAGTGGGCCTGTTGACAGAGGAACCACAGGGGTCTCCTGAAGGGAGAACCCTATGAGATCCTCCTCAGTTACGCAGACAGAAAAGGCCTCTCTCAATACGCTCTGTTTCATTATATTAATGTGCCCCAGTTCTCCTTCCCTGGTTGGCCAGCTGGCCTCCCTGCCCCCTTCTACCCTACATGTCCCTGATCCAGAAACTTCTCCCTTCTCCACTCTCCCATTGTCCCTTGTTCCTTCACCACTCCCTCAGAGTTTCTCCATTGGCTCCCATACCCTAGCTCCGCCTATGTACCACCCCTGTGCCCTCAGATTATTGGTCCCTGATGCTCTCTGCACCCCCATATATAATCCTAGACACCAACCCCACCCCTCCCCACTCTTCTGGGTTTTTGGTTACTGGAATTCTTCACGCGCATGGCTGAATAAACCTCTCCCATGGAACTCTATACGGAGACCCTTCCCGTCTGTTTGCTGTCAACGTGTCAAAGAAGCTATCCAGTGTGTGGGTGTGTGTGAGTGCAGTGGCTTTGCCGAGCGGCTTTCTGCTGGAGATGCTTTCAGAAGGTCGTGGCACCCCACCAGAACACTCGCTGCGACACTTGGGCAGAATTATTGTGCAAATGGAAAAGGGACATATCTTGATAATTCCTGGTGTACAGACGCTCCAGTCACGAGGAATCTGAAATGCAGAGCTTGGGATCTGACCTTTAACAACAGTAATGTTTGTCACTTACCTTGATGCCATTAGGAAAAGCTATAAGTAATAACCAATACTGTACTGACTTCAGTGTTATACACCTAGTGTGATCCTCTGAACGTCAGAGCTGTCATGGTTTAAGCTGAAACCAGGACAGAGTAAAAAAAAAATTACATCTCCTGTAAAGTTCTTTTATGTGCTCGATTTGGAGGGAAGCAGTTGTGTCGTTGCAGAAAATAACAACTTGATAATGATCAGAGTTGGTAAGGTCTTAGCATGATGACCTTTACCTGCTTCTGAATGACTCAGAATAGTGTTGAAAAATTGGCAGTGATTTGTGAGCATTTATTAAGGCAAATCAGATAATTGTATTTAACATCACAGATGGCTTGTATTTTCTAAAGTGCTTTTACTTCAGTGCAATAAGATGACTCAGAAGCTCAGTAGGATATTATGGCCCTGACTTTTCATTGTCTCGCACCTCATATAGTGAAATTCCCAGTGCAGAGGAGGTGTAGGTCCAGTATTGCAGGATTTTATGCTTTTGCTGTGCAAAAATCAACTGCTAGGAGCAATGCAAAACATCACAGTCCTATCCTCTTTCTTATGCTACTTTTCCTTATCAGTTTTATATTTTGAGATCATTTGTACAGCATCACTTTATGTTTTTCCTTTGTACCTTACATGCTTTTACTACCTGGAGGGACAAAGGAATTTATAACAGTCTAACAGAACATTAAATTGTCTCTGGCATCCTGGAAAAAACACCTCTTGCACGTTCTTAAAAATCTTTCAATTATTTCTGAACAGGCTGTTTTGGTTTGCTTTTTAATAGAAAGGGAATTCCACAATAATCCAGAGCGCTGCTCCATATGGGGAAACATAATGTCTGCTATTTCTTGGCAGAAGAGCACCAGCATAGGTCTGCTTCCTCTTGGCAGAGAGCAGGAAGGGTAGGATTCATCTCACTGAACTTTATCTACCAAAGCATCAAGCACTCAATAAAGCTGCATTTCCTAGAAGTCACCAAAGGGAAGAAAAGCAGCATTTTTTGAAGCTGCTTGCCTTCAGCAGCCCAGGTGATCAGTGACCCTAAACATGTAACTCACAGGCGACTCGGTTCACAGAGAGAATCTTACTTTCACTTCCTACTCACTTTATTTTCATTTATCCTTGAACAGAAATGGTCACCAATAGAATGTGAGCACATACTGCTCTGGAGCCCCAGACTTAAAACTAGGGTTATTTCCTAGGAAGCTTTTTTTGCCGTAACTGGAACACAGGAGAACTTAAGAGACAGTGAAAACTGCTGCTATTTGTAACAGCATCACAAAACTATAGTATTTCTGCAATGAGGCACTTTTGCACGCTAAGAAATGTCACTACAGAAACAGCATTACCCAGAGAATCTGAAATAGGTCTCTGCTGGAGTGATGACAGAGAACCAATAGTTTCTCTCGCTGACATTTTCAGCACCATGCAATGATCCCAGTAGAGGCTAACAATGGAGTTTGCAGCTGGTGCGGACCTCTGACATGTAAGCTGAGGGACCAGAAGCACTGGCTTCAGGCAAGGCCGTGAGTTACAAGCCACCGAGTACAAGCATGGACAGGTTTTGTCTATGCAAATGCATAGCTCGAGCTCCTGGTGCAGTGGGGATACATCAGCTGGAATGACAATAAGTAATTAACAGTCTGTCCAGGCACTCTGCTAATCTAATCACTCAGCACTGCTAATCAAATCACTCCAGTAGCTGGAGTAGGGCTTCCTGAATGCCGGTGCTCCCTAAAGCTAGGCTAAGTACAAATGAAGTCATTGAGGTGTATTAAGTTAAGCTAATGATTGCAAATGAAGACAAGCTGTGGGAGTGCCAAGTCCTCAATTCCTACTTTTTCGCACCCACAAAGCATTATCTGAGGAAAGTAGATGGAGTTGATTTAGATTAGGTTGGCATAGAAGCAAGAGGAGGATTCAAGTGCAGTATCTAGCACAGGTTAGTTGACCCACACCTCAGGAGAATAGAAATCTCACTTACACACTGAACTGGCTGTACGTGGGTCTCACTGTCAGTGCCAAGGATAGGTCACAGACTGCTGGGGTGGTGTAAATAACTGCAATAATGCCCTGTGATACTTATTTTCCTGTTCTATCAGGAGAAAAGACTGGCTTGGGGAACAGCACACAGCCATGTGACCATCTTAGGCACTGCTGCTGTCTGAGCAGGAATTGGAATGTGAGAGGTGTTCGTTTCTGGGAGAGGAAGTGCACCTTTCCCATTATCACCCAACAGCAGAAGCAACAAGCCCAGCTCACCAAGGCTCTTTGGAGCTGTCCTTCCAGCTCTCTGGCCTGTTTTCAAGATTCCCCGTGGCCAAAGATGCCTGCTCTCTCTCTCTGTCCTCAGAGTTATGTGGAGGTGAACATGGTCTATTTGGGGACAGGGGAGGAGGTTCCTTCAGTGTTGTTAGTGAGAGAACATGAAGTTCTTCCATTTCCATCTGTATGACTGTGAAACCTCCCGCAATCCCCTGACATTTTGCTTCCTTGGCCCAGCATTTTATAGTAACTGCAAAACTCCATTCTATTGTAAAGTTGGATTTTGCCATCCTAAAGATAAGCACAAAATAAGTCGTAAGTTATTTTGTGCCCATCTTGGCAAGTGGCTTTGCATGAGCTGCTGAAAAGCCTTGGGGGAGAGGACAGGGAAGGGGAGGAGGGGGAGGTTGTCACAGGACGTTCCCCCTCTCTCATGTTCAGAAGGTCGTGGCACCATAACTCAGGGCAGACTAATAGCCCAGCAAGGAGCCAGAGAGCTCAGCAGGAGGTCAGAGAGCTCAGCAGGAGGTCACCTCCAGGCTCTTGAGGGTCTGAGACCAAGCCCTGAATACACAGCTTAGGCTGGAAAGCAAATGTGAGAAGAGATGAAAGAAATACTCTTGACCAAAAGACAAGGACGTCTATAAAAGCTCACACAATTATCACAGAGGCAGAAGTCTCTCACTCTGTGGAGATGGGTGAGAAGATTTCTCCCTGGAGCCTTGGACTAACTCCAGGTTACTTTTCCGGAAATTGAGGGAAAGGACTTCGATGTGTACCCCATCAAGATAATTGCATGGTAAGAAGCATTGAATCCTAAGTTACACTATTTCTCAGCTAGCTATAATTTTAATGGTACCTTTAATTCCACGTGTAAATACTAGTATGTCTTTTTTATCTTTTCCCTGTGTAGTAATAGTCTGTTTTAAGTCATGTCTGTCAGTTTTGTGTCTATTAATAAATAATTCATTTTATAATAGACCAAATCAACCATTATTAAAGAACTTGCAAATGGTAGTGGATTTTGGGGTGCTGGCCAGCTCAGTAATGTGACTGCCTGCTGCCAGAGGCCTAGGGAACAGACAGGAGCTGATTTAAATCCATATCATCCATTCATAACAGAGGTCATGGAAGACAGTGGTGCCAAGCAGCATTGCAGGTTGAGCACGTTACTTAAGTGTCCTTGCAGACATTATGCAGCTGTACCAAAGTCAGTGAAGGTGTCCCCAAGTGCCCTTCTCTGACACATTGCAATGAAGAAGCTCTGAAACGTGCAGTAAGCCCAGAAATGCAAGTGGTGTTTGTGACTCTGGTGTGTAGAGGTTCCAGCATCAATTCAGCTGTCTAAACACAAGTGTTTGGTGTCCTTTGAGATTCTTTCAGTGACATCTATGACAGTCCTTGTGGTAGACTTTTCCATCACAGACCATCTTCCTACTGAGCAGCAGAAGCTGTGTGACTGTCCTCTTGGAGTCACACAGGGGTGGAGGCTGTGCCCAGCAGTTCTGTACTTACTGTTTGTTGTCCCAGCTGCACAGAAATGCCTGCCAGGAATAACAGAGAGTTGGGAACTGCTCAGTTCTGTCCTCCTCAACCCTGTGTGGAAGGTGCTGGTAGCCTTCAGAAGGTCCTGGTATCCTTCAGCCAGTCACCCTATGCTCCTCCCAGCACATAACCACAGAGGGGCTGGAGGCCACCCACATCCCTAGCATAAATTCAGTGTGGGGCTGCAGCCAGACTCACTGGAGGTCACAGTGCACGGGGACACAGTTCTGACCCATGCTCAGGCCTGATGAACACGTTTTGTGTATAGACCAGGAACAAACTGTAGTCAGCCATGTGGATGCTCTTGGTTCAACTCCTGCAGCTGAAGGAATAGTAGCCTGAGCTGGTGTTACATTACTGGTGTGATTTTTGAGGGTAGTAAGCAACCATGCTCTGAGCCTAATAGCTTTCATAGCATTATTTGTCCAGGACAACAGGCAAAAGGAGTCTTTTAACTTTGTGTCTTAGAGGTGAGAAATCTGTGTTTTCTCTCCAAGATTGCTACTGCAGGTTGTTTTTAGGAATGTCAGTTGTAATGACTTCATTATTTTTAACACACAGGAAGAAAGCAAAGAACAATATTTTAGTTATGCTTTTATTTTTCCACTTTATTGCCTTTTTTCTACTAGTTTGAACACATCTGTTTTACAAGCCTATAGCAGCAGAAATCTGAGTTATGTGACAGGACTACAGATTCCACATACAACTTTTTGTCCTAGGTTGCAATATAGATGTTTTTAAGTATTCTATTACCACCAGCTGTGGGCCGTTAGCTGTTATCACCTGCTAATGGCCCACCCCGGATGACAGACAATGGGCCATCAAGGACCCACCACATGACTCNAACTTTTTCACTCTTTTCCCACGTAAGAGTGAAAAGAAAACATATTGTAATACACAACAGCCTTATAAGGGGTTTAATGTTTCTTTTTTCTTTCTGCTGCTCCAGAAGATGTTTTCAAAGAGTTTTCTTTCAACTGAGTCTGGAAACCATCCGCTTTTAATGAGAACTTACTGACACCTGATTGCCATCTGCCTCCTTCAGTTTCTGTCATAAGACTGCTTCATTTTTCCTTTTTGCTCTGAACCACTCCTCTGTAGCTGCTGTGGTTAGTACTCCAAGAGAATTCTTAAGTCTTCGTAATTTAAGTTTTAAGGCCTTTATTCTATATTTCACCTCTGCCTATGCCAGAACTACACGAAAAGCCTTTAGAGCTAAATACCTATTAGCTGCAAAATGTAGATGCAAGCTTCCTACCACAACATGGGCGGTGCTCGCTGGTGTACCTGTTTTACAAGTCTCTTTTCCTATCTGATGGCGCTGTATCAGAAAGGCAACGCAGTACACAGCAATATGGTGTGAGAAAAGTACTGCAACTCTAACCAATGAGGAAATACATGGTATCTTCCACAAAATTAAAACTGTCCTTTTGTTGTGCAAGCCATGCCTTTAATAAGGCCGTCAAAAGAGCTATCAGTGCTGCCTTTTGGTGACCTTCAGCCCCATGGTGAGTTCACCCATGTCAGAAGCAAGGAATCTTGCACTGACTGAGGGCTGAATAGGTCTTTCAAAAATGTTTGGCAAGCCACATCTTAACATGACTCTTACCATTATGCCATAAAAGGCTTTATAGAAAGTCTCCAGTGAAGACCTTCCTGCTTTCCTGCAAATAATTTCTTTCAAAATTCTACTGACATTTTTGGGTTCTCTGGTTTCCTGAAGGTACGTTTCCAATGGTGCCCCTGCATTGTGCTTTTCTTCCTTAAGAAGAAATTCACATCCTAAGATGGTGAATTGTGATCCTTGGTCAGATGTTGATTCTTTGAGATTTTCTTCCTGGCTGAAAATAGCAGGAAGAAAAGTGAGCTATAGTAGCAGGTGTGTCTTGTGACCTTAGAGCCATTTCTAGTCACTTCCTACCCAGAAGAGAGCAGAGCAGCAGTTAAGTGGTTCGTCAGCTCATAGGCCCGTGTCAACCATGCGTTGATGAACATTTTAAGTCAGTCAGGCCATAAGAGGGGCATATTGGTCACTGTTGGCTTCCTAGGAACTCTGTAAGTAATTAAATATTTCATATTAATTCAAACTGGAGCATCCAATACACACTCCACTGTCAGGTTTTTCTTCTAAAAATGAGTTGAGGTTTAGCATGAGCCAATTGTACATATTCTGTGTATCAATTTAATAAAATAACAAGATAGTGAGTAACTTACGCTGCACAACTGCATTTGGGGTAAATCCATTTGCAATCTTAAATTAAGATGTTTGGGGTTGTTAGGCCATCTTATTTCCAGAAAGCCACTTAACTTCTGTGGAATCAGATGTGATAAGGACTCTCTTTCAAATAATTGCATTAACAATACTAGTACTGACAGAAATTAGCTTTCATTGTCCAGACACCTAGTGAAAATAAAGATGGGTGAAACATCTGTCCTGTGTTCAGTTTCTGATGGGCTTTTTATGTCAGTGAAGATCTGAATTTATGCCTGTAAATTCAAGTTATCTCACTGCCCATTAGGCATTTTATATCTCTGTTAATTTGAATCTCTCTGTTGTTCACAGAAGAAAATAATCTGTATGCTGTTTGCATCTATGGCTTGAGGGGTAGTTTCTCTATTTTTATGTACACGAGTCTTTGAAGAGCAATATACTCTCTTGGTTTTATTAAGTGTTCTTGCATCAAATATAGTGGCCTTACTATTATCCCAAAGGGCTTAAGTAAGCAGAGCTCTGACTTCATAGTCTGAGGCATCAGAGCTGCAGTAGCACAAAATGAAATAAGGTAAGTGTTGTGCTACTTATGATCCAGGATTTCACTGTTTCTGTGGGTCTGCCCAGGAAGGGCTTGAAATTCTCTGAAGTGGTTCTGATCTACACCTCAAGCAGAGTCAAGGACGAAGTTTCTTTAACAACATGCAAGAAGTAAGCCTGAAAAACAATTTGCCTGTCATTTTTCTGGCAGTTCTAAACTTTGATACCTGCAAATTATTTGTTTGTAATGCCAAGATTAGATTCTTGTCCTGCTGGAAAAATTACATTCCTTAGAAAAGATGACTCTCTCCATCTGAAGTATTATCTGGCAAACAACTTCTGTAATGCTGAGTTGGTGCAGGATAAAATGGTTGGTGCCTCTACTGCTTGTTCTTCTGCATTCCTTCTGAGTAAATTTTAAAAAAAAGGAAAAGGAAAAAAGGGAAAGGAAAGGAAAGGAAAGGAAAGGAAAAAGGAAAGGAAAAAAAATACATCCAAGGAACACTGGATTTTGGACAATTTAATGAAAAACATGGACACCATTTCTGAGAAGTATTCAAACAATTGTCCCAAAAGGCTGTGCAATTAGTTAAATTTAAAGTCTTGTCTATGGACAAAGAGGAAACACACGATTTATGTAAAGTCAGAAATTTATGGTTTTGCAATAGAAATCTTAATAGATTCATTTAGCAATCACTATTGGCCCAGATTTAAGTACTGCAGAAAAAGAAAGAAGAACTACTAAAAAAATTCATGTTTTACAAATATGAAAGGAAAGAAATTGTCAGTAGTGATAATGGTGATAATAGTAATAATAGTAAGGATGATGATGATGATGATGATGATGATGATTATATACAGTTTAAATTTTTATACAGACATTTTCCAGTTCCTACGCCTTTTCCTGGTGTTACCCTTCCACTGTGTCTTAAATCCCTGGGTTCTGTCTCGTGCTTGTGGGAGTATTATGGTGAACCAGCAGCATCTGGAGTCCTTTGCCATTCGCACCATTATATCTTACTCATTCAATCTGAAATATATTTTTGTACCATAGAGTCTCCCAGCCCTGCTAGCTCTACAGACCCGAACCCTGTTGGTCACAGAGGCCTCATCTGGTGCTCTATGACTTTGTTGTCATTGCGGATCATATTTTGTCATTCACAAGACTCAGTTTCTCATAACACAAGCTTTTCTGATTGATCATCTCCTGCTGTAAATGATTGTTAAAGTAACTTCCATCACGTTGGATCTGATTCTGCTGAATTTTACCTCTGTGAACAAATCCTTCAGCAAAATTTCCTTCATCTGTGACTCTCGTAATAAATAACTGGGCTCTGCATTGCATTAACATCTCATGGTAAAGAAATGCAATTCCCATTACATATTTGCATATTTATTGTGGTAGTCCTGGACCTATATGCTTTTCTAGTAGAGAATTCAGCAGTAACACGAATCGCTCTTACAGGCACATCTACATGCAAACAACCACGCTCAGGAATTTCATCTTCAGGTAACAAAGTACACATAAACTGAGCTAGTGTTAAATACTCCAAGTAAAGAGTTTCATGTTACAGGAAGTAAATAATCAACATCCAGTGTTAATTTAATAGACTTCTTGTCTGCCTGATGACACAACAGAAATGTTGACATGGTGTTGTGTCTTCATTGCATTTGAGGTTGCTTCTGTCCTTATGGCAAACATTAACTGATGTGTGTCACCCAAGCATGTCAGTACTGGTTTTTTGCAGTGTTCCCATCAAATTTTCTTCACAAGAATGTGAAGTCATATAAAGAAGATTTTCTGAGATGCTCGCAGCACTCTGGTTGCTGCTGTGCCTCAGTTTTTCCCAGAGCTTGGGGGTTGAGTCTGCAGTATTGTGATTTTCTCTTGACCATGCTGTAAGCCGTCTAGGTACTGCTCCTACAGTTTGAACAGTGTGAGCTGTGAATCACTTGCTCACTTAGTTCTGCTGTCGTCAGCTTGATCTGGATGGCAATGCCTATACTCTTCTTTCTTGTCACATCTTGTTCAGGCAGTATGAGCTCTCTGCAGCAAAGTTTAGATGGTCTTCTACAAGCAGGTCTTTCAGTGTTTCATGTGCTACGTTTGCAAGCTCACTTGTGACCACCACATGCCAAAATCAGCAACGCATGAAGCAGCAGGTTCTCTAACGGCCCCAATACCGTATCACGTTTATCACCAACAAAAGGGCTTGAAGCCTCTTTCCTGCATTCCAGCTTAATGCATAAAGAGAATGTGTCTTTTTCTCTGTTGAACAATTAATGTTATGTATTGTAAGTATCTATTTTTCAAATGTTCATGAATTCAAGAATTTCCCAGACTTTGGAGAAATTGTGCATATGCACTGATGTTCTTTTTTCTGAATCATTGGGCATTTTAACTGAAGGGAAATCCAGGTTTTACAGTGCTTCTTCTAAATGCGTAAAAGTACTGATGTAACATGGTCACAGCCATTGCATGACAGGAGTCTTAAAAATAAACACACAGAGACAGGGCAGCCAGGAGAAAGGGGCTGTCCTTCCCCTGCTGCCCAGGGGTGCCTGATCAATGCCCTTCACAGCAGGGAAACACCAACTGCATCTTTTTTTGATAGATGAGTATTTCCCACCACATAGACTGGAACTGCTGGGCCATCTTCTCTTCCTAGATGATCTGATTTATATGTCTGATGGCAGCTATTAGAAGACTACAGTAAAACACAAAGTAACATAGGCTTTGATCCTCCTGCAAGAGGATATTTGGCTCTCTACAAGAAGCTGAATGAACCTAGACAACATTTACTTCCATCATTTTGATCTGAAGGACGCTGCTTGTTATTGAAGGTAGCTGATTCTAACCACAGTGGAGGGCTCTCATTTGCTGTTCTTTCACATTCACACTCTTCCTCTGAGATGGAGAAGAGGATGGCAATACTGGGAGTGTAGAACCACAAAGTGCTTATTGGGCTGCGGTACCTGTGAGAGTGATTTGCCAGTAGGGGTGATGGTGTGTCTTCATCTTGCTCCCTGAAGAATGAGGGAGAAGTGGAAAAGGGGAAGCAATTCTGTGGGTTTCATTGAAAAATTGTACAGGTGAGTGCAGACAGTGCTTACTCATTACTTAGCAGGGAAATGACAGTGGTCAGGAAATGCAGAATTTGAGAGCAGGTGGTTGACGGGACAAGATTGGCTGGGGAATAGGAAAATAGAAATCCTGTCTGACCTCTGCCAAATCTTTTTGCTGATGTCTATATTTACATTTGCTGCTGGATTATTGCCAGTTCTTCAGTGAGTTGCCATCGAGGAGTTCTGTGACATCACTCTGCATCAATATACTGTATTTTTAGTACGTTTGCATATAGTTCACTTTTTCAGCTATGCATCAAAAATCTAAGCCTGTTGGCCTTATCTAGAAAATACAAGATTGGCTTTTTTGTTTTGTTTTTCAGAGACAGCCATCTGTCTAGCTCAAGCTTATTCAGAGTTCCCACAGGCAAAGTATTTTTAACTATTTCAATTATAGTTTTATCAACTGTTTTGTAATTATTGCCTTGTAGCTCTTCCCTGCTGTATCAACATCTCCTTTTCTAGTCTCTTTTTAGAGAAATCATGATCTTATTCCTGTCACCCAGAGGAAGAATTTTCAATGTATTATTTGCTGAGGAGCAAGTGTTTGTTAAGCTATATTTTCATATGGTGCTTCTACCTACTGCTGTCTAAATATCCTGTCCAAGTAAAAGGTATACTCACATTTCTTCCTCAGCAAACTCTCTCTCCTGTTATTACAATGCAAAGCATGTTTTATATTCACAGTCTCTATGAATCTCTTTAATTCATTCTCATTTTCTCTGAACATTTAAATTAAGAAAATAAAATGTAAATTAATGAAAGATAAGTCAAATAAAATGACCTGCTGCTGCTGGCCCTGATTCCACAGGGAATATAGTATTCTCAGTTAGGTAAGTAATCTGAGGATTTTATTTAGTGGACATCACTTTTTATGACTAGATTCCTTTTTTTCCTGCACAGTGTTTTCCACATACGTTTAATAACTTCCTTAAATACCATATAATTGCACTCTGAAGACACATGAGATTGTCTCTCATCTCTGCATCAGCAAATACTACATTTTCCTGCCTAGATCATGTAAATAGGGAGACTGAAAGTCATCTGACACAATCTAGCATGTACTTCCCATTCGTCTTTCACTCAAGGCAAGGCATACACTATTTTATTCATGGTAACACAGTTTTCAGGAAGGCTAATATCTCTGCCTCTAACTCTGAATAAAAATTACATTGGGAATACTCCATGGCAACATTTGTAATGAGGAGTGAATTTTTGGAGTAGAAATAATTTTAATTACATTTGGTTTTCTCCAGAGACTCAGATTGTCCTGTCTTTGAAATAATCTAATATATTTTGCATCATAGGGCTCTGAATATATTTTGCTATGTTATTAAGTCCATTATTTAGTTTAATACTGCAGTAACTATGAGCTGGATTGGCCCATTTCCTGCAGAAGCTAATAAAATACAGAACCAGGCAAGTATTGCAAACTTGCTTCCACAGAGTTCTCTGTGAATCTCCCCCTTTAGGCTTTTGGATTTACATGAATATGGGATTGGCAGAGCATATGACCTCCTGCTGATAAAAGGAATGTAAGATTCAGAGAAACTCTATGCTCCTGAATTCTCCAGCAAAAATCTGCATGGGCTCCTAGGGAAACACAAAGTTCACCTACTTCTCCTCTGGGTAGAAGATGACCTATTCTATAAAATAGGTGTTTGTAAAACCTGTCATTCATTCACTGGAACAAATATTTAGGAGTATAAAATATGATAGGAGGACAAAGATACTGAATTTTGTCCAGCTGGTTGGTCCTGAAATACTGCCAACACATATTAACAGTTTCTAAGATAAGTAGGACTGAGACATCTGTCCTCTCAATTGTCCACCTCAATAATAATTCCATGAGCATCATGACCAGTTTCGTTAACCTTTCTATTATTGTTTCTCTCACTAATCATATCAGCAAATATCTGCATGGATATAGCCTACAGTAGTAATTAAAGCTGTGAAGAGACTTGGCATGCAACTACCCTAAATGGTACCCATCTCACCACACCCATCTGGTATATGGCTGTGGGTTTCGTGCTAAGAGCATTGATGATTACAGGTTTGGGGACAAAGAACAACTGGAGTCTATCTGAAAATACAGAATGCAAAGTGCCGAGTGTGGCAGCCTGTCCTGGTCCCAGCTGGGATAGATACCACTTTTTTGTAGTAGCTGGTACAATGCTGCATTTTGGATTCAGTATGAGAATAATGTTGAAAATACACTGATGTTTTGGTTGTTGCTAAGCTGTGCTTACCCTGAGTCAAGTGTGACATGCACTGTTTTTAGTGTCACATGTGCTGCCTGTGAGGAGCTGTGCCAGAAGCTTGGAGGAAGCATGGCCGGAACTGCTGCCCCAAACTGGCCAAAGGGATATTCCATATCTCAGAACATCTTGCACAGTCTATAAACTGGGGGAGTTACCTGGAAGGGGCAATTGCTGCTGGGGGACAGGCTGGGCATCAGGTGGGGAGAGGAGTGAGCAACCATATTGTGCATCACTTATGTTTCTTGGGGTTTCTCTCCCTATCTCCATCTCCTTTTAATCACAATTATTAGTAATAGTATTATCATTTCTACTGGTACTATTATTATTGTTGTTGNTAAAATGTAAATTAATGAAAGATAAGTCAAATAAAATGACCTGCTGCTGCTGGCCCTGATTCCACAGGGAATATAGTATTCTCAGTTAGGTAAGTAATCTGAGGATTTTATTTAGTGGACATCACTTTTTATGACTAGATTCCTTTTTTTCCTGCACAGTGTTTTCCACATACGTTTAATAACTTCCTTAAATACCATATAATTGCACTCTGAAGACACATGAGATTGTCTCTCATCTCTGCATCAGCAAATACTACATTTTCCTGCCTAGATCATGTAAATAGGGAGACTGAAAGTCATCTGACACAATCTAGCATGTACTTCCCATTCGTCTTTCACTCAAGGCAAGGCATACACTATTTTATTCATGGTAACACAGTTTTCAGGAAGGCTAATATCTCTGCCTCTAACTCTGAATAAAAATTACATTGGGAATACTCCATGGCAACATTTGTAATGAGGAGTGAATTTTTGGAGTAGAAATAATTTTAATTACATTTGGTTTTCTCCAGAGACTCAGATTGTCCTGTCTTTGAAATAATCTAATATATTTTGCATCATAGGGCTCTGAATATATTTTGCTATGTTATTAAGTCCATTATTTAGTTTAATACTGCAGTAACTATGAGCTGGATTGGCCCATTTCCTGCAGAAGCTAATAAAATACAGAACCAGGCAAGTATTGCAAACTTGCTTCCACAGAGTTCTCTGTGAATCTCCCCCTTTAGGCTTTTGGATTTACATGAATATGGGATTGGCAGAGCATATGACCTCCTGCTGATAAAAGGAATGTAAGATTCAGAGAAACTCTATGCTCCTGAATTCTCCAGCAAAAATCTGCATGGGCTCCTAGGGAAACACAAAGTTCACCTACTTCTCCTCTGGGTAGAAGATGACCTATTCTATAAAATAGGTGTTTGTAAAACCTGTCATTCATTCACTGGAACAAATATTTAGGAGTATAAAATATGATAGGAGGACAAAGATACTGAATTTTGTCCAGCTGGTTGGTCCTGAAATACTGCCAACACATATTAACAGTTTCTAAGATAAGTAGGACTCAGACATCTGTCCTCTCAATTGTCCACCTCAATAATAATTCCATGAGCATCATGACCAGTTTCGTTAACCTTTCTATTATTGTTTCTCTCACTAATCATATCAGCAAATATCTGCATGGATATAGCCTACAGTAGTAATTAAAGCTGTGAAGAGACTTGGCATGCAACTACCCTAAATGGTACCCATCTCACCACACACATCTGGTATATGGNCATCTCACCACACCCATCTGGTATATGGCTGTGGGTTTCGTGCTAAGAGCATTGATGATTACAGGTTTGGGGACAAAGAACAACTGGAGTCTATCTGAAAATACAGAATGCAAAGTGCCGAGTGTGGCAGCCTGTCCTGGTCCCAGCTGGGATAGATACCACTTTTTTGTAGTAGCTGGTACAATGCTGCATTTTGGATTCAGTATGAGAATAATGTTGAAAATACACTGATGTTTTGGTTGTTGCTAAGCTGTGCTTACCCTGAGTCAAGTGTGACATGCACTGTTTTTAGTGTCACATGTGCTGCCTGTGAGGAGCTGTGCCAGAAGCTTGGAGGAAGCATGGCCGGAACTGCTGCCCCAAACTGGCCAAAGGGATATTCCATATCTCAGAACATCTTGCACAGTCTATAAACTGGGGGAGTTACCTGGAAGGGGCAATTGCTGCTGGGGGACAGGCTGGGCATCAGGTGGGGAGAGGAGTGAGCAACCATATTGTGCATCACTTATGTTTCTTGGGGTTTCTCTCCCTATCTCCATCTCCTTTTAATCACAATTATTAGTAATAGTATTATCATTTCTACTGGTGCTATTATTATTGTTGTTGTTGTTGTTGTTGTTAATG
Source organism: Rhagologus leucostigma (assembly GCA_013397725.1). Classification (NCBI taxonomy): domain Eukaryota; kingdom Metazoa; phylum Chordata; class Aves; order Passeriformes; genus Rhagologus; species Rhagologus leucostigma. Next base: position 484,151 of record VZTD01004674.1, on the reverse strand, counting down.
TTATTGTTATTATCATCTTTTACTTTGTTTCAGTTGTAATCAGTGGCTCAGAGTCTACTTGGAGGCCTCTCACTACTGGTATCCCCCAAAGTTCAGTGCTGAGCCTAGCATCATTTAACTTAATTATCAGTGACTTGGATGATGGGGCAGATGCTTCCTCAGCAAGTTCACTGATGACACAAAGCTGGGAGGAGTGGCCGATACCCCAGAGTGCTGTGAACCCTTCAGAAGGACCTGGACAGTCTGAGGAGAAGAACTCTGAAATTCAACAAACACAACTGCAGGGTGCTGCCCCTGGGGAAGAATAACCCCAGGTACCAGTACAGCCCAAAGGCTGATCTGCTGGAAAGCAGCTCTGCAGAGAAGGACCTGGAGGTCCTGGTGGACAGCAAACTGTCCATGAGCCAGCAGTGCCCTTGTGGCCAAGAAAGCCAGTGATATCCTGGGATGCATCAGGATGAGCATTGCCAGCCAGTCAGGGGAGGTGGTCCTGTCCCTTTACTCAGCCCTGGTGAGGCACGTCTGGAGAGCTGTGTCCAGTTCTGGTCTCCTCAGGACTTGAGACACATGGAGCTCTTGGAGGAAGTCCAGCAGAGGACAACAAAGGTGATTAATGTGCCTACCTGTTCCCCTTACTACTGATTGAACATCTGTCCAATTGCAGAAGTGTGGATTTGAGAATTGAAACAGGACATACCAATCAATCACCTAAGAATTTAATGACACTAGAACCACCATAGTCTTCTATTTACATTCTTTTAGGTTGTTCAACATCCAGAGTTTTATGAAAACATGAAATAATCTCCTTCCTCATTCATTCCACTGCAGAAATTGGATTATGTTTATCAAGAATAACAACATTTTCCTGTCTTCTGCTAAGAGTGACCCTCAAAAATAAATCTAAATATGAATAAATCTAAATTTAAATAACCTAAATCTAAATATAGAATAGCATGTACGTCATGTACATACAATGTAAATACGATGCAAACAACCAGCAAGCCATCCTTCAGTTTCTTGAAGATTCCAAAATACCAAGTACCAAAGACTAATATATATATATCAAAGACTTCAGTTTTCAGTGAGGCATATTAGGTTGCCAAACAGCAGTTCCATTACTTTGCCAGGTTCCATCTTAAACCAAATTCAGACTCTGGTTCTCATCACCTATTTTTGAAAATTCCTCCTGAATTTGATGCTTGAGATGTTTAAAAGTCATCTTCTAAATTTCTAGGCTAATAAATACTCATGATTGTTTTATAGCATTTGGTCTTAGACCAGCATTTTTAATTCATGTAAGCAGTTCTTCTCCCTTTCTAACAATTTCCCCTGAATATAAAGAATTGTCAATCCTCTTCAAACTTTCATTTGCCTAAGCTAAATAAACCCTAATCTTTTCATTTTTTCTTAAAAAATGAAAACTCAGTTTTCCAAAGCCTTCTGTGTTCTTATTCTAATTTAGTTTAGGGTTTTTTTGCTTTGTTTTTCTTCAATATAGGTGAGAATAGAACACTATATTCCAAAATATTTCAATGTCTTCTGCAGAAAGGTTTTCTTGTGTGACTCTCTACTTTCTTGCTGTTCATAATATCTCCCAACTTTGTGTCATCTGTAAATTCCATTAGCAAATAATTTGATTCTGTCTCCTTGGCCACTAATATATGAAGAGTATAGGTCCCAATACTGATCATTGGGGTAGTAACCACTCTCAGCCTAATAACTCTTTCCAAGATATGATTTAGGGCAATTTTTTTTTCCTTAAACAGCTCTTTATCCATTTCACATTAATCCCTCATATCTTCAACTTAAATACTAATTTCCTGTAAAAGTGGTGTAAGAAACACCTAACTTAAACCTATCTAGACTATATCTGCTGCATACCTCTGTGTAGTAACTCACCAATTTGACATTTAAAGAAAGAAAAGATTAGTCTGTCTTGAGTTATCTTTAACAAAACCATGCTGCAATTTAGTCTACTTTGTATTGCCTATCTGCTGTTACTTATGCATTCCTCCAAAATCTGTTCTAAAATTTTGCACGGTAAATGTTACGTTGAAAGGCCTGGTGTTGCTCGGAATCACGTTTTCCTCCTTCTCTGAAGATACATACTGCATTTGCAACCTTTCAGACAACATTTACAGTTTCACCAAGTGCCTTCTACTGGACTTGACGTATCACATCCCAGTTCTTTTAATGGTATGGAATAGGAAGTTCCTGCATCCTGAATTTTATTACATCACATGGTCTAAGGTGATTTTTTTTCCATTAGAAGCCCTGATTCTCTAATTTAGTTACGGATTTGAATTTGTTCATATTGCAATTTAACATGAAGAACTCAACCTATCCATAGTTATTTTTACAGCCACTTTTTCTGCAAGAGCTTCACACCCACTGAAGTAAGAGTCCAAATCACCACTGCTTCCTGGTCTTTCATCAACTATTTATTACAGAGATCACTATTCTACCCTGTTCTGACTTTTGCTGCTACCAGTTTCCAGTCAATTGATGTTGGGAAATTCAAGAATTTTATACAATTTGCATTATTAGTTATTTCGCTTTTTGTTTTGTAAATAATATGATCGATACTGCTGTTTGAAGATGCCTTTTAATAAGAAATCCCTTATATTTGTAGTGCTTCCTTTACCATAGAGATTTTCCCAAAGATATTCTGACTTAACCATAGCCTTGCATTGTTGTCTTTTTACAATCAAAATGTCACTAATTTTAGAGAACTTTTCTAGCCTTGCTACTGCAATAAGCTTGTTTTAGTTTGTTTACATAATCAGTGTTTAATTTTGTAGCACATATAACAAAAGGGCTTACTTAGTTGTTGTTTTCTCAGCCTTTAACATAAATGTTGTTTTCTATTTGGCGTAAAATGCTATCATCTATGATTTTTACTATAAAATACCATGCATTTTCTATCAGAATTTTTCTGTAAGTTTTATAAACTCTTCCTTATTCATTCTCACACAGTATTTTTTCATTTCAGGATATATGGCCTTCTCTAGTAACAAATGGTTTCAGATGGAGTAGCCATTTTACTTCATAGTCGTGTAGCTCTAAGCAAATCAAATTAGCGACTTTTTTTGTCATTTTTGTGATACAGATACCAATCTATTAAAAAATTGTCTGAATCCTTCTCATATGTTGTCAGAGAGTCCTTATGTGGGAAGGATGTTTAACCATATTCTCATCTCTACAAACTTAGGCATAAAATGAAGATTTGAAATGAAGATTTTATTTCAAGTGCCCAACAAAGTGACTTGATTTTCAGAAGGGCTTCACTCACAGCAGCTCACCAAAGGGCCAGCATGGGAGGGTCTTTACCCATGAACTGTGCCTTTGCCAGTCTTCATTTCTGGTGTTCCGTAGTTTTCATTGTGAGCTTAAACTACATTTAATAAAACCCCAAAAATAGAAATGGTGATTTATTTCCTCACTGTGAGCAGTGTCAGTTCATTTCAATTCCTGATACACAGAAGACACATATTTAATATTGATAGCTCTCTGATTTCTCCACATTTTGTACTCCTTCTGCTGTCCAAACCATGCTTGTCACTTAATATTTCCATGGAAGAGTGGGAAGCACAATTTCAGGTACAACTCAACGTTCCAACAGCAGTTCATCCAGCCCTCAGTTTTTCACCTTTGACACCTCTTTGCCTACCTGAGTGCTGAACTGTGCATCATGTCCTGTCACCCAGATGCAAAACACCAGCACCTTCTAGCATCTCAGCCACATACCTCATGTCTCCCTCAAGGACAATATTGATTTTTAGAAGCATGAAAATTGCAAAAAGGTTGGAACTGTTGATTCTGAGCAGTTGGGATTCCTGAAGCTGCCTCATGGTGTGATCATCTGCAACACTCCTTAATTCCTGCAACTGTATTGATTACTCACTCAAATAAACCAACTTTCACATTTAATTAGAGCTCACCAGGTAAAGATTTTTCTCCAAATGAAAATACTGATGTTGCAAAAACAAAAACAAAAAAAAAAAGGAATAATGCAAATGTCTTCAGCCCAGTATCAATTTTCAACTCCAAATTCTTAAGAAAAGAAAAAAAAAACAAACAAAAAAAGAGTGTGGACACTGAAACACAATGAGCCAGGGATCTAGATTCTAGACATCTTTCTGCTGCTTCTCTGTGACCCAGACTCCTTGGGGCTGAACCTTGCCCCTCCAGCACTGATCTCCAACCTGCTGGCTCCACAGTGCCTAAGAGGAGACTGGCAGGATGAACTGCTCAGCCTAGGGTGGCCTAGGCTGACCCCAAGCTGCTCAGGCTGTCTCCAGGGACAACTCCAAATACAGCTGGAGTGTTGTAAACCAAAACCTTTTCAGTCCTTGGAGACTAGGATACAGAAGGAGGTGTATATGTGTGAGTTAGGTTATTCTGTTGTTCGCTCACTATTTTTCATCTGAATATTAGAAGTACTTGAGATTATTTTGTCTATGATTAGAAAGAGATTGAAATTAGTTCTCACTATTAGACAAATTGCTGGATGTCCACAAGAATCCTATATTGTCTGTCTTTCCTACATAAATAGTAATAGCTATTTTCTCTGGCTATGAATGGTTACATGTCAAAGTTAATCTTCAATTCCCTTTGCATATTTTTTCAATATTTTTTGCTGCTCTTTTAAAATAATATAACAATGCTTTTCAGCATGCTAAGTGTCTACCACCTCTTGCAGAGTTAATGTCTTCTTGGAGTTTTCCATTAATCCCATAGCAGAGTTTCATTCCTTTCATTTGTAAATTTTTTTTTCTTTCTGCATAACTATGTGCACAGTCTGCACTGCAAATTATAATTTCTAGATTATGCATTTTCTGCTGAAAGAAATTATCTTCTGCAAGTGTTTTTCTTGTGGTGCTTTGTACAAAAAGATTTCCTGAGGTTTCTCCTCTTATTCCTCCTACACACCATCTTTGATCAGAAATATCTCAGGAAGGTGGAAAGATACTAGCCAAAGGGAAAATTTGTCTTATCATTACTCCTGATAGCTCCGTGACAGAGATTCAACAACAGCAGTTTGGCTTTTGATGTGTGGGCTGTAGTGAAGAGCATCACACAAGCATCTCTGCAGCTGCATATTGCTCTTGTAGGCAGTATGTGTAAGATTCAGAAGACTTTGACCATGGCTTTGCAATGTGCACACCCCTCAAAGCAGCGCGAGCTTCATCCTAGCCTTCTGGTTTGTCATTGCAAATCCAATTACAGGATCAGGAAACTGTATTAGCATCTAAGTATGATTTTAGAAGGCCTTAAAAATTAGCCTTAATTTTATATGCCTTAAAAAAAAAAAGAAACACTTTCTTTGATAGCAGTGGTCTAGCTGGAATCAAGAAGCCATTAGTGCTATCCCAAACTGACCTGTCCTAACAAAAAAAAGTGTTAAGAAAGCAAGTTTAGTCAAAAAGAAACAACATATTAAAATTGCTTTCCCTCCAGAGAGTAAACAAGTGAAAATATCTTGAGACTATTTTAATGGGCACACACTGCTAGTGTAACCATACAGGTAAGCAAGGTGACCACCAAACCTCAGCTGAGGTGCAAAGATTGTTTTTTTTTCATTACCTGGCTAACAGTTTTGGACAGCAGAGACACACGGGGACAAGGGCTCCTTACGCCTGAGTTCATCCTAGTGCACAGTGGAGCTGTGGGGGGAGCACTGCCTGCTCCAAAGGGCTTCTCACACACACAGTTTATCACAAGGCTGTGCCTTTAGGATCTCTCTCTCTTTCTTTCTCCCAGCAGGAAGCTCAAGCGTATCTCTGAGAGTTACCTCCACACAGGAATTCCACCTCTCGAAACAAGCAGAGGAAGAACAATATTAGCCATAATACAGAGAGTTTTCCCACACTGACATTCTTAGCATTCCTAGCTGCAAGGTCAGTTTGAGAGAAGCTATTCCATCCTCTTTGCCAAATCTTCTGGTTTTAACCCTTTGCTCCCAACAGTGACATATGCACTGAGCTGATGACAAGACACAGAATCAGAGTGCAGCTACCTTAGGCACCATGAGAGAAGAGCAGAGTATGCCCACACATTTTTCCATGCCATATTGGAGTGTATGATCGGAGCTCAGTGACATTTTTTGTCAAGCAGGAATTGGGGGGAAGGTCTTAATGGCTTATCAGAACCTTGAAGAAAATTGGTTAGGTGGAGCCAGTGTCTCATAGCAAAATGGTAGATCACTGTATGACTCCTGAGATTGGACAGCTGCTTGTTTATTAAAGATGCAGCACTCCTGCTACAGCCTGTGAACCACTTGCTGGCACTGTCCATTTTCAGGAGAATCATCACTAAATTCCTTCATTCTCATTCTGTTTCGTTAATGAAGATCTTGTGTGTTTTTACATCTGGGATTCCTAATTAATCAAACACTTAAACCACCTAGGGGCAAATTATCTTCTTTGAGAGGGGAAGATGCAATGAAAGACAAAAAGGTCCAATTATTTTGGCTATCTTTCTCTTTAAGTGTTATGGAAAAGACAATAGGGTATAAATTGAATGCAATTTTGCTTTAATTAAGAAAAATGAAAATAATTGTATATTCTATTTCCACTTGTGACACTTTGTTGTATGCTTGGAATACAAATAAATTGCAGTCAGACAATGTCAGAAGTGAAATTCTTGGTGCATCTGCTGAAGAGAAGACAGATGTCTACAATAACAAGCATCTGAGATTATTTAATTTATGATCTTTGCATCCTGTGCTTGTTCGCGTCTTTTTTTTTTGGCTTGAATTTTTACATATTTATCCCATTTTGAATCCTTAGTTAACATTCACATAGTTCTCTTTTTTTTCTTCTTAATTTTGTCTTGTTTTCTATAGAAGCTTTTCCTACTTTGCCTATTTCACCTCTCTTTTTACCTGTCTCACATGCATCTGTGAAAGACCACTGGGAAGATCTTGTAAATAATCAGATCTCATCTGATTTTCATAAAAATATTTGGATGCATTGTTAGGTGATGCTGAATAATGATCGCGCCCCTTTTGCACAGCCTTTGGAAGAGCATTGCAGGCAATGCAAAGGATTTGAGTTTGACCTTACTACCTGAATGGCAATGATTACATATAGATATTGCTTGTTCGAAGAATCATGCAGAATAGATATGCCAGACTATGTTCTCACTCACTGTTCAGTAGCTCTTTGGGGATAATTTATTCTTGAGATGACAGAATGAAGTTTACAAATTGTATCCTGTATACCTAACGAGACTATTATTTCAGGAGTCTGAGCTATCCAGCAAAATTGACACAGAGCAAACAGAAAAGCCTGTGCTGGAAAGGATGACCATGTTTGTTTAACCTGACAGGGACCTGGTTAGGCTATCATTTGCTTGCATGGAACTTCCACTGGTAGAAAATGAGGTCTTGCAAATTTGCCCCAAAAATGATTCAAGCCAGTTTTCCCAAGGCTGTCTACAAAATATTTGGACTTTCAGAAGATGTTGCTCTTCTCTGAATATAAAGTTTGAAAGTAAGTGTGAGTAAACTGAGAATGGGTGGGGGGAGAGGGACAGATCTTTCTTTCCAATGACACAGTGAGAGTGCTGTCTCCCAAAGAAAGGAGACAGCCAAGAGTTGAAATTCAAGTTGTAAGCAGAAATGGCTTCCAGAGCAGTGTAATAAAGTGCATATATTTAACTCATTATTTTTAGTTTACAAATGTTTGTTGACAGGAGTGACAAATATAATGTGTGTATGAGACTGAGGAGCAGGAATGAAACATTCTGTCTCCACTTGAAATAGTCTCCTTGTAATCCAAACAAACACACACACCTGCAAATTCCTCACAAGTCATCCAGCTGAAGCTCAGAAGATGACTCATGTTGTGCTTGACTGGAACACTTGCTAAGGTAAGCCTGTGTGGACTCGGCGTTTCGTGCCGTGGGATGTTTAATAGCTGGGAGTAGCAATGTTGCAATGCAGCAATTTTAAGCAAGAACTTTCTTCACTCCAAGCAACTGAAAAAGATATTTTTCAGCAGAGTTATTTAAAAAAACCAAAAAAAAGCGTAAATACAGTTCAGCATGGGCTGAGGAGGAGGGAGAACTTAAACACCACTTCAGGTCTGGATGTGATGTATACTGCATCAGCTGATCTTCTCAGGGTCTCTTCAGTAATGCCATGGGTCAATTCCTGGGGGGCAGCCCTTAATCAGGAAATGTTCCTGGATGAGGTCAGCACTGGTTTTTACCATAAAACGCAAGTATCATACGTTAATAATATCAAACAACATGTATTAGTCTTTAAACAGCCAGCTTCCAAGATGTATCTGGCTGACATTTTTGCATGGAAGTGGGACTGGAGAAGAAACCACAATACCATATGATACTATGAGTTGCTATTGGGTACAGAACCCAGTGTATGTGGAGATGTATAGCTCACAAACATAGCAGTAAAAACTAAGAAGGAGTTCACAGTTCACCTTTGCCCTTTTTGGCTATAATTTGATATACTTACTCAGTTTCAAAGGATAGTAGTAGTGGGTAATTACTCTTTAAAATGACATCTATTTTTAGTAGGTTTGAATTATTGAGAACACCGGAATGGTTTGAGGACACGTTGTTCAGTGAGCGGGGCACATCAGTGCTGTGCGTCTGGGAAAGAGAGGGGTGGGAGGTGCCCTTGCCACCGCTCTCTGTGAGATGCAGAGCTGAACCAGGACAGATGGGCACAGTACTGACAGAGCAGGAACCAACATCAGTATGTCACTGAGACTTCAGAAGGGCAGTGAAATCCTGACCTTCATGAGTTCTGGTCCTCTGACTAACAGTTCTGTCTGGATGGCCAGTAGTCATGAAGTACTTACGTCAACTCTCAGCAGTGAAGAGAATGTTGAAACTGCACTTCACGTGAAAATAAAAATATTGAAATCAATGCTAATTTTTGCATTGACTCAGTGAAGACTAGGACTTTACCATGCTTTTTATCAGAATGACACTAGGTAGACCAGAACATAGTCATTACTTTCTCAAATAATGTCCTTTGATATCTTTGGTGATGTTACGTTCATTAAAGAAAGGGAGGAAGGAAGGTAGTTGTCCTTAGTGCTTTCGGCTAGAAATGAGCTCAAACCTAGCCTGAAGTTTGGAGCTGGTGCTCTGCTTGGTCCTTCCTTTTCTTTGGAAGCATACAATAGAGTAGAAAATAGTTTTTCCTTTGCTTTTCTGATGTTTAATTTTGTTCCCATAGTGACAAGTGCTTTGCAAATATCTTAGGGAGATGCTCTGTGCTGTGAGGAGAAATCCGGAGGGACCTGGACAGGCTTGAGAGGTGGGCCTGTGAGAACCTCATGAAGTTCAACAGGTCCCAGTACAAGGTCCTGCACATGGGTCAGGGCAATCCCAAGCACAAAAGAGAATGGCTTGAGAGCAGCCCGGAAGAGAAAGACTTGGGGATGTTGGTGAATGAGAAGCTCACCATGATGTGCACTTGCAGCCCAGAAAGCCAGCTGTGTCCTGGGCTGCATCAAAAGCAGCATGACCAGCCAGACAAAGGAGGGGATTCTGCCCCTCTACGCCACTCTGGTGAGTCCCCACCTGGAGTACTCATCCAATTCCAGGGTCCCCAACATAAGGAGGACTTGTGCCTGTTGGAATAAGTCTAGAGGAGGGCTACAAGGATGATCAAAGGGCTGGAGCACCTCTCCTGTGAAGGCAGGCTCATAGAACTGGGGCTGTTTAGCCTCTAGAAGAGAAGGTTCTGGGAGAACTTAGAGCACCTTCCAGTGCTGCCAGTACATTAAGGGGCTACAAGAAAGCTGGAGAGGGACTTTTTATGTAGTGATCACATGTAGTGCTCAAACAACAGGAATAGCTTTAAACTGAAAGAGGATAGATTTAGTTTGGAAATAAAGAGGAAATTCTTTCCTGTGAGGATGGTGAGACACTGGAACAAGTTTTCAGAGAAATAGTGGATGCCCTATCCCTGGAAATGTTCAAGGCCGGGTTGGATGGGGCTCTGAGTAACCTGGTCTAGTGGAAGGTACACCTGCCCGTGTCAGGGATGTTGGAAGTAGATAATATTTAAGGTTCCTTCCAACCCAAACCATCCTATGGTTTCATAAATCATTTCAACATGCAGAAGATTCAGAAAGGAGTCCTGCTCTTTTTGTCCCTTCTGCACCAACAAAATACATATCTCAGAAATTGAGTCCAAGATTATAAAGAACATATACACATCAATCTGGATGATGGGGAGAAAAAGTAATCAAAGACAAACAAAAAAGGATAACATGCTAGCAAAAAAAAAAAGAAACCTAATCTCATTTCCCTAAATGGAATCTTATTATATCTGTATTTTGAAACTGAAATAAAAATGTTATCGTCCACTTCTGTTTCTGCAATAAGGTTGCACAAGATACAGGGACAAAAGCGGATTCGCTCCAGTTGCCTAATTGGACGGAAGTAGTTGCTGAATGCCAGCCTGACCTAAATGGAACTGAAGGATTTTCACCAACCTTTCATGCTTTTGTATTTTCTAAGGTTAATCTTCCTTCCTTTGTGATTCCTTCACTGGGCTGCAGCTGGGAGAACAAGAGGTACAGCTGAACTCAGAGCATCTTTCCATGCCTAGCTCATAAGGAGGTGGTTTGCTTGAGGCTAGAGCTAAATGACCTGTTCATAATCAATGTTTTTCAATTAATTTAATCTTTTCTCTTGCACATCAGTTTGTCATGAAGAGACCACATTATATAAATACATTCCTCATCTAACGTCATTTGATGAATGCCTCAAGAGAAAATAAAGTAACAGCTTTTGTATTCTTAAAAACTGTCATTTCAAGCCTATTTGCCACTCATTATGGCATCACTGCTGTAAAGACAACTAAGCAGATGGGCTTGTCAGGACCAGTCTGAAGTTGTCCCCCGGAGAGGACAGAACAACAGGTAGCATCTACTTTGGAAGTAAGCTTTTGAGTTTCAGTCACTACTAACCAGCTAAGTTGGTTCAAATTATCTCTGCAATTCCAAGCTAGAGCTGGAGGATGCACCCAACCTGTTTCATTTTTCATGGATATGTTAGCATGAAACGTGGCTAGAGCAAAGGTTACAGCAGGGCTCTGTTTTGCCTCTCCGTTTGCCTTGAGATGGCCATCCTTCCCCCTTTTCCTAATAAACCACCAAAATAGAGATGTTGAAGGTGTAAGTTGGAGGGATAAAATGCTGTAGATCATATTCCAGCCTACCAATACAATGAAGTCTGCTGCAGAGAGGCATATTGTCAGGAGAAGAGAGCTCTCAGGATCCTCAACCCCATGCAAGAGAGTGGTGTGATATATGAAACTGATGGAGGGGGCTGCAGCTTTCACGAAATATTCAGAGTATCATTTAGCAGCAGGCTTAATTTGTGTGCTACAGATTGTTTTATACCAGTTAAGTAGATGTAATAACAAACAGCATCAGGAAAGCAAAATGCCTGAAAACACAATGCAGCCAGTGTTGGTTTGCTGTCCTGCTCCACGGATTTCCCCTGTTACCTGCTGAGCTATGCAGGAGAGGGGTTTAGCTGCTTCCTCCCAGTGGCTGCTCAGATTAAAAGCCTGAGCTCTGTGACATATGGCTGCTCCAGTTGCAGTGGATCTCTCAGCTTGTTTCCAACATGCTATAACTTCAATTTACCAGAATGGCACTTAGAGATGTCCGATTAAAATGTCCCACTTCATTGGGGAAAATGCTTTCCCAATGGTGCTGTATGCTACTGAATAGAATTCAAAAATCACTTCATCTGTTATGACTTTTATTTTCATAAAGAATGCAAACATGAAATACTTAATGTGATGTCCTAATTAATGCAAATATGCCAAACCCCTTTATTTTCCAGAGAAAATTATATTACACTGTTACATTTCCCCATTTCATGGCTGCATATTTTATATACTGTAACCATGGTTACTGTGTCATTAAAGTCTATTCAGAGGGAGTTGGGCATAGCATCGAGCTATCACAGAGAATGATGGCTTTTGTAAATTTAAAAGGAGCTCTGCAGCTAATTACTGTGAGTTTGTGTAAATTGGACCAATGGAGAGCAGGAAATTTGGAACAAATTATTGTAGAGTCTGAAGCAAATTGAGAATATTTTTATTTGATTTAGGAACTTACCTTCTGTATCACAAGCCTCTTAAACTTTTAATTGTATAAAGCTCAAGCCATACACTGGCACACTGCTGAACACAGCCCTGGCTCAACTGGGATGCGAATGGTCTTAAATGGAAAGTACTGGGGATGGGCAGAAAGCTGGGGAAAGGACAGAGCATGCCTTTGCTGAACATCAGGCTTTTCTGATTTTGCACTGTTTGGAAATTTTAGGAGTAAATTTGGCTGTTTGGGAATTTTTCAAGCTGTCTCTTACCTGCCAATTAAGTATATGTTTCCTTCACATGGTGCACTATGTATTTGGATAGAGCAGGGCTCTCTCTTCTCTCCTTAGCTGCCCAGAACTGTAGTAGCAGATGTAGGATCTTGCCATCACACGTTTCCTTAATCTTTCTTCAAATACTGATATCCTTATCAGAAAACAACATATCCATGGCCGCACAGATGTCTATCAGCCTTTGTACTGTATGGAAAGCTGAGTCTAACAGTTAAATATCCTCCTACTCTGTATGCTACTAATCACTTTTGCAGCTTGCCCCCCCCAGCTTTTCAATAGTTGCATGATTTGTGGCATCCTGATATGTTAGTAAGAATTTTCCATTCCTCCCTGTGCCCCTGTGCTGGTCAAATACCAGCCTTTGAAACATTTGCATGGGACATTGCCACAGAGAGTGCAGTGACTGCACAGAAGTGAGGGTGTGTGGGTTAATGGCTCCCATCAGCAGAGTGGTTGATGGCTTATCCTTGTCCTGTCGCTGTCCCTGTACTGCCACACACCCTCCATCTGCCAACAGCCAGGGGCAGAATTTTCTGAGTTTCATCTCTTATAATACTTTGCAGATATTGATAACTGAGCTTACTGCTCCTAATGGACTCAGAAAACCTAATACTGTCCTGATCCAAGCTGGTGTTTACTTTTTATTGTGTTGCTTGTGTAACACTGGGTTACAGCAGATATTTTTCCTTCTCAGAGATCTCAGAGAATAAGCAGAAAATCAACAGCACCTTCTCCAGATGACAGTGAGCACAAACTATGTAAGGCTCTGTAAAAACCACCTGTCCCAACCACTCATCTTCTCCCTACTTTGAATTCTAAAACGGGACCTGTGGAAGGAATCAGCAGCTTTGGGGAACACACTTCACAGATGTATGGGGAAAAAACCTAATATAAATTTTGAGCAGTCACCAACAATCCCCGTCTATTCACAATTATCCAGTTTTATCACTAAAAGCAGCTCTGCACAGCCTGGCTATCAGTGACCACCATGACAGATTTGGCCAGAGAAGATGCAAAATCTGGGTTTCCCATTGACCAGTGCCAGTGCGGCCGATCACTGGCTGGTGCAAGCAGCCCTCAGACAAACAGCTGCTAAAGTAGAGGTGAAAAAAATCCTACCAGTGCTAAAAAACCATTGAGTCTCACATGCCTTTTTGTAATAAATAATTAGGCTGTTTTGATTTCAGTACTGTTAATTGAATAAATAAGATCAGTAACATGACACAGGCCTGTGTGTGAGTCCATTCTCCCTTACCTGATCACCAACAGAGTTGCAATTTTGAGGCTCAGGCTTTCTGCCAACCTTTTCTCCACTAAGTGGTCCTTTCTTTTTTTTTTTTTTTTTTTTTTTTTTTTTTGTTTTTTTGGTTTTTTTTGGTTTTTTTCTGCATCTGTTCACTTGTCAAATTTATCAGCAGGATGCCTGAGCCCTTACCTAGGATAATACCCTGTCAGGATGTAGGTAATGGCATGGTGCACTATAACACTGGTGTGTAGCAATGAGGCAATGAAATATCCAGGCGGTATGTCAGGAACATTGTATTTATCTTTCTGTGGTATTTTTGCATCATTTTGGAAAAGGCCAAGTATGCCTGTGATGATGTGGTGTTATCAGGGAACATTTAAAAACCTATTTTGCACTCAGAGGGTTAACAGTGGGAGAGACAAGCACTTCAACATCACCAGCAGCAGGTGATCCTGCACCTCCTCATTTGCAATAGTTCAGCAAAACCAGCCTCTAACCCTGTTTGGAAAGTGTGGGCATCACCAGCGTGCTTGGAGCTGTTCTCCTCTCTTGTACTGCTCCCTGCAGAGTATTACCTACTTACTGGTAATTCAGGGTGGAAACACACTCCATCTCAGTTAAAAGCCTTAGAAGCACACATGAAACACACATTTGTGTGGGAAAACAGAGAAAAACTGCCCTCCTGACAAATGTGGTAAGCACATAATCTTCCATGTGATAGGGGCTTGCACCAAGTACAATGCAACAGAACTCCAGAGCACTCCACTTGACGCCTCAATCTGCTGCTTTTTTCATGGCTTCTGCTAAACCCACACTGCATTTCCCATTAAGTTAGTAAATGCTCATTTCAGAGAAACCCTGGCTTTTTTTTTTTTAACATTTCCAAAAATAAAGCATAACCAGAGGGTTCCAGTTGTATAACATAAATATTTTATTATCTTCCACATTACTCACTTGCAGAAAAATAATCTAGACACACTTTTGGCCTCTTTCATTAGATAGCCTTGAAAAATATTATGCCATACTACACAGGTTGTCCTTCTACATAATCATGGAATATTGCATTATATATACCTAACCCTTTGCCAAGCTGAGACTTGAAAAGACAGGAAAAATGAAAGTCTACTTCTTACACCAACTCTTATTGCTTTTTATCCAAAAATAATTGTGCCTGACAATGTATTCTTTCTGCTTCATGGGCATTATTTTTTTGATTTTTCAACAGTACAATATTGTAATTTCTGCTAGATTCATCATTCCATACCACAGAGCTGTAAAAATTAAATTACAAATCCTGCAGGTCTTGGTCTTCCCAGGCTAAGTGCTGTGCCACGGAGAGCTCTGCTGGGTTTGCCAGGTTGCTGCACAGATGCAGCTCTTTGTGTGTTGGAGCATATGCAATGAGCCGCAGTGCCGCAGTCTCTGGGCGCACTAGCATAGGGGCATCTCCATGCTTTTATTAGTTTGATGGTTCTCAGTTCCAGACTGTTCTGGTTTTGGCAGGGCTAGAGTTGATTTCCTTCATAGTAGCTGGTATGAGGCTGTGCTTTGGATTTGTGCTGAAAACGGTATTGATAATTCAGGGATGTTTTTGTAACTGCCGAGCAGGGCTTACACAGCATGAGGCCTTTTCTGCCTCTCATCCCACCCCACCCATGAAGAGGCTGAGGGAGCAGAAGGAGTTGGGAGGGGACACGGCCCAGACAGCTGATCCCAACCGAGCCAAGAAACATTCCAAATAATACAGCATCCTATTCAGCATTTAAAGCTGGGGGAAGAAGGAAGGGAAGGATGTTTGGAGTAGTGGTGTTAGTCTTCCAAAGTCACCATTACACATGATGGACACCTGCTTTCCTAAGGATGGCTGAACAGCTGCATGTCCATGGGAAGTAGCGAATCACTTCCTTGTATTGCTTTGCTTCTGCACACGGCTTTGGCTTTACCAAATTAAACTGTCTTTATCTCAACCCACAAGTTTTCTCCCTTTTACCCTTCTGGAGGGCTGAGGGGAGGAGAAGGGTGAGGAACCTGGGAACACACAGTGCCTTAGCATGTACTCAAACTCTTGTTCATGCAGTTCACACAGATTTGGGGCTGATAAAGAAATACACATCACAGCCCAGCCTGCCAGCAGCCATCAGATTTTCTGTTTTTCCTTCCCACTGCCAGGGGTCTTTGGGAAGCAATCACCAAGCAGTGTTTTGCAGCTTGTTCTTAACCTCAGACTAGAGAAATGACCTGTGCATTAATGGACGAACTGCCATCTTTGCAAACATAATCAATACAAGCAAAGGTAACAAGCAGAACACCGTTTCTTGGCTGCAAGAGACATGTTTTCCAGGAATCAGGAACAGATAAGGCTACTGGATAGTCAGCCTCCTCCAGAATCATCTTCCGCAAATCTTCTCCACACATAATTTGGCAACTGCTCTATTTGTACAGGATTTCCAATTGTGTGGAAATTCTTCCCTGAATGTCTGGGCCTCTTCCTGGGCATTAAGCAGTTGCACGAAGTGCTCACACAACAGGCTGGACATGTCCATTAAGGGCCACTGCACATCCAGAAATCCTCAGTGCATCCACAGCATCAACATTCAACATGTGCTGCTGGGTTGACCTCTGAAGGGCACATGTGCTTTTTAGTCTTAGGATAAAGGCTCAGGATGTCTCAAACATCAAGGACCAGACAGAGGAAAACCTAACTAGGCTATGCAGCAGTCCAGCCTGGGGCTTGCTGCAGAAGGAGCCAGAGGGGAGGGGGTTATCACTGCAGAGCCAGCCACATCAAAGGAAAGGTACCAAGTTGTCTAAGAAAACCCTCATTAAACACTTCATGCACCTACCAGGAATCACCCAACATAGTCGTTGTTGTTCAAGCACTACTTGACGCCATGTTAGCCTGGCATAATGAAGCTCTCCATTTAGTAGATATCAGGACTATTTAAGGTTTGTTAACATTTACAGTTGACTTCATTTTTCTTTGAATTACATGCCAGAGATACCAGTAATATTTTGGTATTCTTGCCAAAGAAAACTTTTAATATTTACAGACCTTGAACATGCCAGCTGGCTGATGCTAAGAGTTTGAGTTCTCTTCAAGACAAAATTATTGGAGCCATTTACGTAAGTATCATTGACAGTTTACTTTAGTTTTCATTTCCAAGACATCAACATTAGCATCTATGATTTATTTTGCAGTCTTCTGTTGGGAAAAGGAAAGCCTTCATCTCTATATTCATATTAACATTTATATGAATCAGCCAGTAATCACTTGGATCTAAGAGCTGCGTGTCATGTTTTAAACAAGACGCAGTTGAGCTCCCAGGGACAAAATCAGTAGATTGGGCCATCCAGGAAATGCACATGATAGGCCACCAACTGCAAGCCAATGCTTCAAAAAGTTGTGGTCCATGGATTAGGCAATGCCATGAAATATTCTCATTGGCAAATTTTATCTGTTGATCTTAGAAGCCTGGTTCTTTTCCCAAAAAGATTAGATGACATAGCGTCTCTTGTGCTCCTTTTTTGCTAGCTTTTAGCCCCAGATCTTGGTCCTTCTTTAGGCTTTTCAGGAACCCAAGCATTTAACCCTGACTCTGTGCCTGGACTTCCTTATCTATACTGTATCACTTTGAGCTTTTTTACTCCTAGTCCTCACTTTACTTCACACGTTTCTTCTTCAAGATCACCAACACACATGTTCATATTTTGAGTGTCCCTCAGTTTTGAATGGTGGCATGAGTTTGTGCTGATGCTGGTTAAAAACACCTGTCCATCATTTAAGACAGCTCTAAGAAAGGAAGCTGCTGGTTTGCTTTACCTGCAATACTGTCATGTTCAACACAGTTGTCATAGATTACAATGAAAGAATGATTTGATTTATTTGTTTGCAAACTACTGTGTATGATACTGCTTCCAGAAGGGAGTCATGGGCAGGCAGGAGGAAGGTGGCTGTTCTTTGCATGTGACAGCTGCCCAGAGGAGAAGCCAACCCTCTGTCATGGGGAGACGGTGTTTCCACAGGGAATGGTAACTATGGCCCAGTAGGAGGAGCCTCCACATGGGGTTTTGGTGTATTTCTTCCTCTGGATCTTCATGGTGCTCCAGAAGACTGATTCCTGCTGCAATTCAGCAGCAGGACTGTATGTTTTGCTCAGCAAATGTAGTGCCATGAGGCCCAGCCAACCCTACAGGAGTTTGTCCAAACGCTCTCTCCCAGTCAGGGCCCCATTCATGGTGTCAGCTGTCAGCAGAGCACAAACTGACCCCACCACCAAGAACAGCACAGTGATATAATGCAGGCAGGTTTACCTTTCCTGTGCATTGTGAAGAGGCCAATGCTGGTTACAGAAGCCCAGAAGCAACACTAAGTCACCTGTGCTTAACCTTTTCCAGGGTACAACGTAACCAGGTTGCATTTGCACTACAACCTGCTCTGGAGCAGCCTGTGCTCCTTGGGCTCTTGCAAGGGTGGATCTGATCTAGTAGACCTTCAGTCCCCAGAGTGGGGAGAAATCCCTCAATCACCACAGTTGAGAGATACTCGTATCTTCAGAGATGGGAAGGGCATTGTTGGACAAAGTAGTACAAAGAGAAGGAAACAATTACACTGGGCATGTCCACAGCCAGTGGCAGAACAAGTCTTAGGAGAGCCATGTACTTCACATCTCAGAGCCTACAGCCTACCCAGCCCCGCTGATGACCACCTCCAATGGGCACAGGACAGTCTCAGATCTGGTATCAAATGCATATTATTTGGTCCCCCCGACACTTGCAGACAGTTATGAGCTACAGATATTTTCTGGACAGCCATGCCGCACTGGAGTTCTAGATGACACATTCCTTTCTTATCTTCCTCAAGAAACGAAGTGAGTCTGAAGATCCCTTGCACTCCCACACAGATAGCTATGAGGGCTGTTGTAATTCTGATGACAATTTTAGGACCTTCCCTACAAAGAATACTCTTTATCTATCTTGCTGAAATTTCAGCACACTATATACTTTAGTAGCAATGCTGAAAGATCAGATCTCTTCAAATACCAAGGCATTAAATTGTATTTCTTTATTCTAGTTTGCACTGGCAACTCCTAAAAATAAAAAGCTGTTTGAATCCTGACTTAGTAAGTGAAGAAAAATAGTAGTGTTCCTGTAGCATCAAAAAATCTTTTGAATATATGTCTAGAATAATTTGTTAAGACCCTTAATAGAATTTCTTTGCCACGTAGCAACTCCTATTGCCAGTGTCTTGGGGAAATATCTGGAAATCATATTAAAGGAAGTAAAGAAAAGGTGGAGGAGGAAGTTACACGTGAAAACATTCTTTCCCTGATCCATATCTGAATGTTCCCAGTCAACAAGCTCTCAAGTCTGCACTTGAACTGTGCATCAAAAGAAGCAGCCAATGTGTATTCTCTTGTCAAGCTCATTTCAAACTGATGCATAACAGCCGTGTACTAGCCAAGGTCATTTCAAAGGTGTTTACTTTGACTGCAAACTAAATTTGTCTCTCTTCACTCAGATATAAAGTCAGTAATATTTGTAAACCAAACATTGTAAGGCAAAGGTCTAACTTGAAGCTGATGCTTGCACTGGAGCTGGGAGCATGAAACAGCTGCATTACAGCAATATTTCCCTAGAAATGCTGACATGGCTCTACAGCGGAGGCCAATTCATAGGCAAGGCCTTGGGAAATGTCTCTGGGGTAAGCTAACGATACCTCCCAGGGCAATACTAGACCCTCTTCGAGGGCTGCCCTGCCTGCCCATGGGTGGCACTCAGTGCCTGGCCTGACACCTTGATGTATCTCTTCTGGCCTGGCTTCATGTCACTGCCCATCAGCAGACACAGCAATGGCCCCCTCCTAGAGGAGAGAGCCCTGTCACAGTCTGCTACCAAGGCAAATGAGATCTGAAGCGGCCTGAAAACAGTCTTGAGCATATACTTTCTTAAGCTGGACCTCAGATTGCCTTCAGCTTTGGCAACCCCTGGGAGCAGCCAGCTTCAGATACAGCAGGTCTCACTGGAGCACCTCATCATCTTAGGAGGTGCAGACTTGTGTCTGACACTCCATTTGCAAAAGGTGTCTCACAAACCATGGCAGTTATTAGGTGGCCAAAGGACATGTAGCATGTCCCTTCAAGACTGTGCAGACACTGGCACAGGCAGCTGTCTGGACAGACCAGCTGCTGCCGGCACCGGTGCATCTTAAGCAACTAATCGGGGACAAACACAACACTGCTGGTTTTTTTGAACCTGACTTTCTCCCATGTATTTGGTTTATTTTCTTTTGTTCTTGTGTGCCACATAATATGAATTTTACTTTGTTCAACCTTCTGGAATTTTTAGCATCCATTTACAGTGTTACTAGGATGGTTTGCATGGCTCCTTTAGCAGGCAAATATTTTCCCAAATTGCTTGAACTTTCATTTGCTGTTTCTGTGATGATAGTGATAATGAATTAACAACAGAATGGTACTGCCTGTGTAAATAAGGATGGTCATCTTCAAATCATCTCATATGTTTCACTTTATGACATTTTAATGTTGTGCAACATGAAAATAAAACAGTACCAAATTTACTTTAATGCCACTAATGGAAGACAAAATGAGTTCTTTGTGGATAACTACTAGGTTCTTGACATTTCTGAGTAAATACAGTATAGGGCTACATTTCCACTGTGGTACTGCAGCTGCAAGCATTTGCCTGTGTCTAATCAAGCAAGAAGTTAACCTTGAATACCAAATGCAAAATCTATAAGCTAAAAGCTAGAACTAACTTGATTTCCTGAAGGTCACAGAATTTAAATAGAATGGAGCAAATCTATCTGAAAATGAAATATTCTGCATTATTCCACATGTATAGCCTTATGTCTTTGATATGGGATTTTCAAACTGCTTATTAACCCTTTAAAAAAAGTTGTTTTAAGTAGTAATAGTTTGAGTCAGATCCGTTCATGCTTTTTCAGGCTTTACTCAAGCCAAGACAGCACCCCAGGGCGAGGATGTCATTGGACCTGTGCAGCCAGGAAGAAGGAAGCAAGTCCTCCCTTGTATGAGCACAGAGCTTAACATAATCCAATTCTTTGTACCCTAGTAAATGGTGAAGAGGATGCAGAAAAAATTTGGCTCTGCAGCATGGGAAGGTGAGAGCAGATTCCCCTTGACCAAAGGGGGCACTGAGGCCCAGATCATTGCACGGATGGAGTGTCATGCTCACTAGGTTTGCTCCATGCCTATGGGAAGAGCTCACTTCTCCTTCCCACTCTGCCCACAATGGTACTTGCAGCCACAGTCCATCATCCCTTGAACAGCAGAGGAAATTCTGACTGAGAAAACACTGCCAACTCAGGTCTTCTGAGATTCACAAGATAAGATTCAAAGGATATATTTAGCAGCACTGTAATTTCTTTTTCTAGAATCTCATTTACAGACCAAATATTTGCAGTTCCTCCTCACAAAAATGTGAGGATATTTGAGATCCTGCACTCTGGTTTGCAAGGACTTACTATGTTACCATCATATATCCTTTAATCACAGAGCAGTCAACACTCAGCCACAGATAACACATTACAGTTTCCAGTTGCATCTCTAGACAGTGACATTTTCATCTAAATTTAGGTGTCTGAGCTCCTATTTCAGTGAATGGAGCTCAGGGCTCAGTCTGGGTGCCTGAACATCAGGGTTAAGGGGTCTTCAGTGAAGCATCTGAGATACCTGCATGGAGCTGGTGGATGTGACTCAAAACCTGCACATCCTGAAGAGGTAGACACGTTTCCTCTGAACTTGGGACTGGATGGCACCAAACACTGCAGCAAGCCCACACTCCCTGCCCCCCACCTTTCTCATGGGCAGTGCTGAAGGCTTCAGAGAAAAGCAGTCTTTTGTAGGCAGCTGCTTCATTCTTCCACCTCTGCCGTGCTGAATGGGAGAGGGGAATTGCTCTCTTAACCCACTTAGCAACCAATTTAACACCCTCAAATATAATGCACTGAGGCCCACTGAATGTCCTCCTCGGAGCTGTAGCTGCTGGCCTTGCTTTTATTCTCATGTGGAGTGTCTCATCTTTCAATGAAGTTTCCTGTGCTACTTGTCGCAATTTCATCTTCCAGGCAGCTCCTGGCACAGTGAGCCTTGCGCTAAAACTGCAATCCCTGGGATTTGCTATAATGCTGTTGTCATAGGGGAAATATGAAACTGGAGTCCAAGTAAATTAGAGGCACGATAGGATCCTGGGCTTTGGAGAGGAGTTGTATTCATGTGAGAAGTCAATGGATCAACAGTAACAGATGAGACCAGGTCTCCTAAACTGACTCGTACCTCCCACTCAGCATGTTCTTTTGTTGGTAGTCTTCATTACTAGTCTCCCTACCTGGGAGCATAACGGTGCACAGAGCTAAAGGAAATATTTCACTGGAATTTTCCATTTTAAATTTTGTTTCATTTTTTTATGCCTGAGTAAATTATGTTTTGGTCAGCTATTTTGGTTTTCAGAAGAAGATGCTTGTAACAAAAGCATAATTTTATGTATTGTGACTGTTCTCTCCTTCCTGTGCCATTCTTTGCTGGAGTCCACCCTTGCACAATGCTTTCTGTATATAAAATTTCACAGATAATTGCTTTAATTTTTGCTCCCATAGAAAGAATGTTTCATGACAATCTAGAGCAGAACACTGCCTTTTCTGATGACCTCAAATTTCTTACTAGTGACAGTGGAAGAAGCTAAAGAACAATTGTCTCTGTGTGTGTGTCAATTAACGCTTCAGAGACCTGAGTACTCTGTCTCTCTTTCTGTGCTAGCCCCCTTATATAGGCAAGATCCCTTGCACTGTTTATCCCATCCCCTATCAGTGGCTACCCATCTAGTTTGGTCCTTTTTAGAATAAATTGTCAATTTTTCAGATGAAACGGGCCATACAAGAACTGGAGGTAATTTCCTGGTCATGCTTGAGACACTGTTCTTCTCTTAAGGTCACAGTAATTTTGATGGGCCCTTCTTTAGGTGAAGTCCTTTCAAGTATGCAGGGACCTGGGCATGCGCTGGTGGTTTGCTGGTGTGGTCATTGTCTCGGGGAGTTTGTTGTTGGCAGAGGGAGAGGGCATCAGAAATCTCAGTGGTGAACACTTACAGGATAACCTACCAAGAGGAGTATTTGTCTTATTATTAATCAGGAGATGTCTGTGCCTGCAGCAGGGAGGTTGTGTATTACCTGAATTTTTTTCCACCCCATTTGATTTAGTACTATCCTTGTAAGATATAATCTTTGTTTTAATGCTGCTAAACTCTTGACCTCAATATTTTGTAAGAATGAGTGTCACAGTTTACTTATATATTGTGAGAGATAAGACATTAATTTTTAATCCTTTTCTTTTGGTTAAGAGTGTTCCTTGCTGGCCAAAGTGTCCACAAACAGAAAATAATCTCTTGAGCAACTTTTTCTCAAAAGATATGTCAACACTTGTTACTTAATATCCTCCAAATGTTACCTGTATGTTCATTAGGAAATATTCAGACACTGTAATATTGCAACAAAGACATTTTACTACTTCCCCGTGTAGCACCACTTTGCACCTGCTAAGATTTTTGAAACTGTATCTTTGGCCAACCACGACTGAAGTGTTAATTGCTTGACCCTGACTTCCTCAAATCTAAATTTATTCTTCCTCTAACCTTCCCACAATTATTGTAATATTTAGTCAGATATTTTAAAAGATGTTAGATAAAAGATAAGAGGATAAACCAAACCAAAGAATAAAATTGACAAATTGGGTTGTCAGTTTCTTTCTATCCTTCACCACCCAAGATCCCTGTGGTTTGTGGCCTAAACAAATTTCAGTTGAGTGACAGATTGTTATTCTAGTACTGAAAAATCCTCTCACAATTTGGGAGAGAAAATGCTTTGATAATTCTTATTAAAATCAGTCTACAAATCATCAAGGCCAGAGGCTTTTTTTGATTGCATTTTTACAATAGCCATCTGGACTTCCTCTGGAGATTTGTGCTTGAGCCTGGTCTCTATTTTTTATAGTCACTTTGCAGAAGCACAACCTGTCCAGAAAATCCAAGACCTCAGGTGCAGCTGAGCTAATGAATTACATGCAGTGATGTGCTCTGAGGGGTCTCTTAGGAACTCCTTGCTAAAATTCTACCACCAACCCAGAGGCAGGAGGGATAATATTTCTCCTCTACTGAGGTCCACCAGATTCCTACTAAATCAGCAGTGCCAGACTTGACTTA
The DNA here is from genome assembly GCA_013397725.1 of Rhagologus leucostigma. NCBI lineage: Eukaryota > Metazoa > Chordata > Aves > Passeriformes > Rhagologus > Rhagologus leucostigma. Next base: position 460,279 of record VZTD01004674.1, on the reverse strand, counting down.
TCCTTCATGCTCTTAAAAACCATCTGAAGGAGAAATTGTTTTCTGTCAGGATCCAGGGGGTGTTCTGGTGGGGTGCTACAACCTCCGGATCCGACTTCAATAGGAAGTCGCTCGGCAGCCACTGCATTCACACAGACACACACGCACGCTCCGGACAGCTTCTCGACAAGCTGACGGTAAAGAGGCAGGAAGGGTCTTTGTCTGGAATTCCACGGCACAGGTTTATTTGAGCCCCATGCATGAAGGGCACCAGGAACCAAAGACATTGGAGGAAGAAGGTTTTCAGTTTATATATGGGGGTGGGGAAAGCATCAGGGGCAGGGGTGGTACATAGGCGGGATTAGGGTACAGGAGCCAATGGGAAAATCTGAGGGCGTGGTGAGGAACAAGGTCCAACGGGAGAGTGGGGAAGGCAGAACTTTC
>VZTD01004674.1:312624-457587 GCA_013397725.1 Rhagologus leucostigma | reverse complement strand
CCTGGGGGGGAAACAGAGGAGATCAGGAGGCGTCAGGGAGACGGCAGCAGCCCTGCGCTCTCGGGCGGGATCCGTCCTCCGATTTCCCCTGAAGCAGGGAAGAGAGCTCAGGAACATGGGTGGAGGAAAGAGACGGAGGGGTTTCCAAACTGGGGTTAACTTTTCCCGAACTTTTCCCGGTACTTTTAACATGGTTTACGATAACAGTAGCTAGCGCAGATAAAATTAAATCTCACTAAATATTAGGAAAACATTTTAACAACCAAGGGACAAACTGCTTCAGCCCCCCTTTCAACAAATGAAATTTTACAAGGGTATTTAGAACTTGGATATAAGCTTCCTGTGAGGGGTAGGTAAACCCCATCTCCCACTCCTCCCAACCCTGAGAGAAAAAGGCTAAAGAAAAAGGGTGACCTGAAATACTCTCACCAATCCTGGGTCAAACAAAAGACTCTCAGGGTGGTCGGTCGGCTTTGGACCGGCCCTCTTTTCTCTCTCTAAAGGGTTGTCAGTCCCCCTCGGGTCGCCCTGATAAAACTCAGAACTTCTAGAGTTGAAGCTGCTCCAAACATACTTACTTTCCAGTGGCGAGAGACCACTGGAGATGCTTTCCAGGGACATGCAGTTTGTGTCTCTGTTTCGGGCGGCCACTTGTCATGATCTGAGGGGTGTTCTGGTGGGGTGCTATGACCTCCGGATCTGACTTCAACAGAAGGTTGCTCGGCAGCCACTGCATTCACACAGACACACACGCACGCTCCGGATAGCTTCTCAACAAGCTGACGGTAAAGAGGCAGGAAGGGTCTTTGTCTGGAATTCCACGGCACAGGTTTATTTGAGCCCCATGCACGAAGGGGACCAGGAACCAAAGACGTTGGAGGAAGAAGGTTTTCAGTTTATATGCAGGGGCGAGGAAAGCATCAGGGACAGGGGTGGTACATAGGCGGGATTAGGGTACGGGAGCCAATGGGAAAATCTGAGGGAGTGGTGAGGAACAAGGTCCAATGGGAGAGTGGGGAAGGCAGAACTTTCTAAAGAAGGAGCAGATAAGGTATAAGCGGGTGGGGAGGCCAACTGGGGAAGCAGAACTGGGATACATTTCCACAGCAGAACAGGGCATTCTGGGGGAGGCCTTTTTAGTTACTTTAACCTGGGGAGCTCTCTTGGGGTCTGTCCCTTTAGGGGACTCTCTCATTCCCTGATTGGGACGTCTACCGGTTCCCACAGTTTTCCTCTGTCATTACTTGCTCTACTTAGACTGGAGCTGAAGCTTACCACAGGCACATATCATTTATTTATTTTGTGATAAGTCTGTTATTGACCTGTATCGACAGCGCAGTGCTTTCAGAGCACAAGTGTTCAGAAGTCATTTAGTGATATCAATCGCCTTAGCATTGGAAGCAGTCTCCCATCCCAGTGATTTCACATTTGCAATAAGAAGATATTAAGTATTTTGGCGAGGGGATAATTACACAGAAAGTAGCCTCTTTTATCATTGCAGGACTGATCCTGAGGACCAGTCACATGAAGGAAAAAATTCCCATTGAGTCTAGAAGGCCTGGACAAGGTGCCTGTAGACTCTCTGAAACACACCCATGGAAATGGCATATCATGGGGTGATGCACTCCATGTCATCCTCATCACAGCAGCTGTGTGTGCATTTTAACCCCCCAAAAATGCATAGCCACTGGAATTAGGTCAGCCTCAGTGCAGGGGGTTAAACTAGATTAAATTTTACACATTTGCTGCAGGCTGAAAATTCTTGTGCTGACAGTAGTTGTGTATGTGAGATATTATTTTGGCAACAGTGACTTTATGTGAGCCCAGAAAGACCTTCAGGAGTCTCTAATGTCTTCCAAAGATGGGGACTCTCAAGCTGATTAAAGGAGTGTACATCCTAAAGACCAACTGGACCCCCAGTAGAAAGCGTCTTGTCATTTTGGAAGTTGGAAGGTTAAAACTGTATTATTTTTTTTACTTTAGATTTTCATGCCATGGTTTCAAAGTCAGTTTGAAACTGATTATTCTCTCACTACTGTTCTTCCATTTTTTTCTCCTGTGTATTTTCAAGAGATATTTTGTTCTCCAGTCTTTCCCTTTCCTGTTGTCAGGTCTCTCTTTAAGACTCTTCTGTCCTGTAAGTTCTGACAGACTGAATCCCAGCTTCTGTTACTCAGGATTAGTATTGCCAGCTAGACTGCCTCCAGTGCGTAGTGATGACCTGGAAGAAGGCATGTGCATAAAGGGATGAAGCTCTCCAATGGCACAAAGATGGCTGCAGGATTAGTCAATAGAATGAGGAAATAACTATGCCCAGAAGGCACTGAATAGAGCACCAGCCAAGGAAAGAGGAGAAGTGCAAGCAGGAAATTGAGCAAGAGAAAAAATGTTAGATTAAAACCTGGGGTAAGTAAACAGGATGGAAAGATCAGGGGATTTGGATGCAAACTGGCAAGGAAAGACCCATTCACTGGGAGGAATTCAGAAACCCAAGAGCGTTGCTTGGGCACTTGGGCTGGGAAGAGCCCAAAATCCCAGAATAGGATTGACAGCATGGGATGGAGGAGAAAGGAGGTGGAGAGACCACAAGCTAGACAACGAGAACAACAATGAGAACATCATGTCCAACACTGTGCTTCCTCTGTGGAATTAAACACCTCCCTTCTGCTCTGGAACAGAGTTCTGGCATCCATGACCAGAACTGCTGCCTGCACGTCAGCAGCTGTGAGTCCTGGGCACGGATGCTGGAACATGCTGTTGGTTAACAAAACAATTTTATCCAAGCAAACCTGAAACCAAATATTTCATTTTCATTTTTGCTCAGTAGAAAAACAATTCTATTTTTTCATGGAGTTGTTATTTTTACCATAAAATGCTTTGATTTTGCCAAGAAAATATTTGTTACTAAATAGTTTCAACTGGAAGTTATGACTCTGCTAGGGACCAAATTGTTATTACAAACTTCTGTCTGGAAAGTTGTAGGTTTGTTAGGTCACAGCTACAAATATATAGACTTCAAATCTGTATTTTTCTTGAGAATCAAATCCCCTAACATAGTCGTTTCTTGTAGTGTTTCACAATGCATGATTTTCAGGCAGAAGATGAGAGCAAGTAATAGCTCTTGCTTGTGTGACAGATACCTCGCTTTGAGAATCTAGGTTAACCCAGATTAGGACGGACAACAAAGTACAACAGATATCACTATAACCTGCCTGGCTTTGCATTCTTTGAGTGTCCCAGTGTGTTATCTGTTGAGAAACACTAGGACTTTCCCAGTCTCTATAACTATATTACCAGGTTCTTCCCTGTGTTAAATCCATCTTGAGTTAAAGCACATCCAAACTATGGTCAGTAGGTTTTGTATCCTTGACTGGAGAAAATTAATGGCTAAGACCAACACAGATGAGAGCCTGGATTCAGTGGGCAATGAAGGGTGGGCATGAGGAACAGACTCATGGATGTCAGGCGTGTTTCAAGAAACCTATATCCCAATTTTCATAAGACTAAAGAAACATTTGTTCTGGTTGCATGAGTCTTTGCATTGAACTGTTGCAAATAATCTGCAGGTCTCAGTTATTTTTCAGGTCTGTAGGATAATACTGTGCTGTACAGCTTGTGCGGGGGGTCTGTGCACTTTATAGTTCACCCTGTTTCCTGGGCCTTAGTTGCTGCTAGTTTTAATCAGTACCTCCAATTCTTGGCTGTCACACTCTATAAATACTGATTTAAAGCTATGTCATATCAAATAAAGTAAAAATAACTTGCTCAAGATCATATTTAATCAAACAAAAGAAATTAGCTATAGGTTGGCTATTCTGGACAGGTAATAATAACACTGATTTTTTTCCCCCCTTTGCTATGGACATTAAAAGAAATGCTATTTTTAAAGACTTTCCTCCAAACTGCTACATTCATTATTGATTTTCTTTCTACAGTTGTTTAAACATCAATATCTAACCAACCACTTAATGAAAATGCAGTTTACTAGAAGTTATTTTTATCTTACTATTCTTAAGTAATTTAGTTTATATCTCAGTTGCATGGAAAGGTAAGAGTTCAAGGAGATTAAAAAAAGCAAATATCTGTGTTCTTGAGTGTCTAACCTTTAGCATTAGAATTAGTCAAAATGTCTTTTACCTTCCTCTTTCGCTTTCCCTTCTCTATTGATATGAACAACACAGACTCAGATGTACTGCAGGATATTTTGAAGTGAACAAATAACAAGTGTTTATTCAAGAAGAGGCAATGTCCAAAATTCATTCTGCAACATATAAATGTTACCAAATATATTTTTAAATGGTTGTTTCCTGCCTTTCCACTGGCTTCGGACTAACCTTTTACATAAGTGTTTTGCTGTGTGTTCTTCTGTACAGGAAAGAAATCATTCCTGAAGGGTTTTTTCCTCTGTATCTTGCAGTTACTTATTGGCATTTAGACTTACAAGTCCTAATTAGCACAACTCATTTTCCTCTGGGAGTTAATATAAATGATAGCAGAAAGAAAAAGTGCTGCTGCATCTCAGCATTGCAGTCACTCTATCACAGAGCTATCTTAGTAAATCTTTTAATTATGGACAAGCCGTCAGGTTGCTTAATGCTTCCAAGTAGTCAAAAATGCAGAGCATTCAGAATCAGGATGGCTCCTTCCTCCCAGATCACTCCTTGCCCTGATAGGAGTTACCCTCCAAACCACCCCTGTCAGCTCCAGGCATGGTCTGCAATAGCTTGTGGTCTTTTTTATCAAAAAGTGTTGAAAGATGCAGTTTAGACTAAACTCTTTGGGTCAATGTATGTGCATACAGGGAGTCCTGGGCACCAGGATTAAGGCAATTAGAAAGGTTCCTTGAACAGTACTGTTTATAGCAATTCACAATAAACTTGGTAGACTACCTCAACACGCACGGAAAAGGGAAGAAGGGGGAAGAGAAGAAAGAGACAGATAAATTATTTCTTGAGGAAAAGTGCAACGAGGATGTAAGGCTGAAATATCCTTCTCCCTACAGGACAATATTAAAATGTTCTCAGCAATGAAGAAATTAGTTGATTGCACCAATGTTAAGGAGACACAGTTTCACAGAGATTAGCAGCAGTTTTTTTACTTTCCTAAGTAGAGTAGGGTTTTAGCTTCAAAACTGGCCTTACAAGTAGCTTTAGAGAGTCTCTTTGTACCTAGTTAGGAGGTCAGAGTGCACTCAACAGAATCAAGCAGTGCATTGCTGCCCCTACACTCCCCTATGCCCATAACCTCAGGCTGAATGTAGCAAAGTTGACAAAACTGCCAAGCAGCTGGACAAATGTAAGGAAACATTCTATTCCTAACAAGAAATAACTGATCTGGTTCTCTCCAGGAACAAAGTCTAGGTTAATTCACCCTGTTCATCACTTGGATAATGCCTTCCGTGTAAGATTTCAGAAGGACATGTTTTGAAAGAGAAGAATAACCTTTTGGTTTCAATCTTTTTACATCCATTTGAAAGGTCTCCCACTTCCATATTTCTAGGTGTGCAGAGCCACTGAAGGTAGAGATATTCCTGACAGGACCCAGAGTGTAGGCAGTTTAAACTGCGTTACTGAAATTGGAAATGGGCAGACCGAGAGCAAGCAGTTAGTAACAGTGTTCATACTCTGCCAGCCCTGACCTGTTACTACGTTAGCTGTAGCAATAATGGCTACTTTGTTATTTAAAACAAAACAAAAAAGCAGAGGAAAACAGAAAAAGTGCCAGCTTTAATTTCTGTTACTGGGAAGGAATGTCCCACCAAGTTGAGCACCAGTTTCTGTTCTTTGCCTTAAGATCTCAGTTTCACCTCTGCTGTCTTGTTTTATTTACAAGTGATTTGCAACACACTTTTATCTCAGAGTATGGTGGAAGGATACATCCGGGGACTCTGATGAAGAGCAAGATCATTACAAATGGTCTGAAACCACCATTCATGTATTTTCCAAAAGGTGCTTCAAGGAACATTAATAAAAGAGGATTGCAAGTGGAGGTTTGGGTACTTGTCTTCTGTATGGAGAAGAATCTGAAGGGTAAGGTTTCAGAAGTGAGCAGTTAAGTGGTTTTAAGAAAGTAGTTAATCATTGGTAAGAGTCTTCAGAATCTCAGTGGGATACTTTAGCACTTGCCAACTTTTTTCTTCTTCTTTTTTTTTGGCACAGCTTTAATTTAGTCTGAAATCAACCTAGTTAAAAGAGCCCAAGTCCCAGGAGTGTGCACCATTATTCCAATAAAGTGAATTTCCTCTGCTGGCGTAAGGCAATTTTGCATACTCCTCTTGAAAAAAGTTAAACTTCTTCACAAATGTTATGTGTAAATAGCTGGAGAAAACTGGCAGGAAAAGCAGAAGGAACCTTTATGGATAGTAATGCCAAATTGATTTTTGCTTTTTTACTTTCTTTAAAGATCTGAAGAGGGAGATCCCTGACCACAACACAGATCTTGCCTCTGCTGAGATAACAGAAATTATGGGCAGATCTGATAAAAAAAAGTCCGAAGAGACAGATGTAAGCAATTAACTTCTTTTGGAATGCAGATGTGGATGTTTTTCAAATCTTCTTTTTAAATACATTTTCTCTATATTTTTTGATAACTACTGTGCTGTTAGGTTACTTCACACTAGTGTTTCCAGACAAAATACAATCCTGGAGACGTGCTAATGAAAAAACTTCTGAGAGCCCATCCCTAACCCCAGACTCAGATAAATAGGTGACTTCTCATGGATCAGGGAATCACAAGACGAATTCCCAGTGGTTTAGAAGCACACATGTAAAATGACGTGCATGTCTTCTACTGAGGCTTTATCTCATGTTTGTCATGGTCTAAGGGCATGCACACAGCTACTCATCAAAGCCCATAATGCCATAAATTGTTAGACCACTTCTGTGCCTCAGCCCTCAGCCTCTGGCAATGAGGACAGAAAATATGCTCCCATCTACCTGGAATGTGCACATATCGACTCCATGTATTACCACAAAGCTCATAAAGTAGCTGTCACTGCGAATTACCATCAAATGGAGTCTGTCCTGTGGTAAAAAATAATGTTTATAGAACAACAACAACAAAAAGAACATTTCTTAAGCCATGCCTTTTCAAATCAATTGACTTTTATTAAAATCAAGTGAAAGTGGTGTGTCAAGCAATAAAAATGTAGTCAATGGTTGCAGAAAAACCAGCAAGAATGCTGGAAAGCAGAAGTGAGAAGTATAAGCTTTCTGTGAATCCTTAATAAAAGAGCCAGTATGGTCATAGATGTGTCTAGATATGTCAACACAGGAGCCATGGGTCTTGGGATTTTCCTCTGTCCATGGTCTTCCTGATTGGACTGGAACTGCAGAATATTTGTACAAAGCAACACTTCACATTTCAGAGTGGATATTGAAGAATTGGAGGAGATACTAGAAAGAATAAAAATTGCTGGAGCTCTAGAGATATTACTTACAATGGTAACTGTAATAGGCTTAGCTGGTTTAGCTAATAAAAAAAGCACCAAACTGAGAAAATACGGGATTGAGTTCCTACCAACTAGTAAAAATAAAGGGGGGAGGGGGGAAAGGCAGAACTGCAGATAAAGCCAGAGAAATGTAAATTAGAAATCAGTAATTAAAATTTAACTGAGAGGGCAGTTAGTCCTTGGATCGAATTGCCAAGGGAAGTTACAGATTCTTCACCTCTTGATCTATCTTGAAGGTCATCTTTTTCTCAGAGAACTCAGCATGAAAATGATGGCAAAATCCATCAGAAAGTTATCGGACTCTTTTTCCCCTGAAACTCTATGAATATGTGGTAGAAGTGAGCTGAAAGTGTAAGCCAAAGACAAGCATTTGCAGCAAAGCAGGTCACACCAGGCCACTGGCAATGAAATGGTAATATTATTTCTCCAACAGTTTTCCAGTGTGAACAAACAGCTGAGATCATCTCATTTTGCTCCATCCCCTCCAATGATGTTACTCTCACCTTGGCCAGCCACTCGGCTCCCATATGCTGATTACTGCAAGAGGGAATATTTATGCCCCCCAGAGACAGCTTGGTGGGGCTAGCAGGATGCGTGTTCTCAGCAGGATGCATGTTCAAGGATTGCTGAAGGACTGTTCGGGGAAAATGAGCCTTCTCACTGCTTCTGGAAAGGAGGCTTAGGCATTCGGAAGAACTCCTTTTCCTGCCAAAGCTGATAGACCCATCAGAGAGCAAGGGATTCTTTCCACAGGGAGAGGCTCACTGCAACATTCACTATGGACATCTTGGTCAAGTCTAAGTTTCTGGAGCTAAAGATGCTGCAGGTTTGCAGACAAAGCTCTGAAATCAATTTAAAGCCACCTGCAAGAGGTAACAAGAGCCGAGAGCTGAGTAGCACAAACCCCTGGCACACCAGTAGGTATGAAGATGACACTGAGCTCAGCCTGAGGGCACTGGCAGAGAGATCAGGGTGGCTTGCAGCAGGAAAGGCTCATGGCCCTCTTTTTCAGCACCCGCTTGTCTCAGAACCTGTCAGGGAATGGAGTTGGGATGCTGGATATTTGGATGCTGGCTGTGCTGGCATCATGCTCAAGGTGAGATCTCCACCACCGTTGCCCCTCTGGATGATGTGCCGTTCCCGTGCTTTGTGCACACGGAGGGCGATGCCTGCTGCCCTGTCACCCACAGACCACGCCAGTCACGGCCAGCCACTCTCACCACTGGGTGGGATAGATCTGCTGCCCACACACACTGCGGCAGGCATGGGGCAATGGCAGGCGTGGTGGGCGCTGATGGCAGGCCAGCTACAGGTGGTGGTGGGCAGTGTTTGGCACAAATTACAGGGCGGTGGCGGGCGGTGGCAGGAAGGGTCGGGCACATGTCATGGGGCGGTGGCAGGAGGGGTCGGGCACGTGTCACGGGGTGGTGGCAGGAGCGGTCGGGCACATACCACGGGGCGGTGGCAGGCGGTGTCGGGCACATGTCACGGGGCGGTGGCAGCGCAGAGCCCGTGCGCTCCGCCCCCTGCCCAGCAGATGGCGCTCGCGCCGCGCGCTCCCGCCCAGCCGCGCTCCCGTCCCGCAGGCGCCTCACCGCGCTCCCCTCAGTCCCGCCCCGCAGGAGCCTCACCGCGNGCAGGAGCCTCACCGCGCTCCCCTCAGTCCCGTCCCGCAGGAGCCTCGCCGCGCTCCCCTCAGTCCCGTCCCGCAGGAGCCTCACCGCGCTCCCCTCAGTCCCGTCCCGCAGGAGCCTCGCCGCGCTCCCCTCGGCTTCCCCATCGCTGCCTGCCGGTGTCCGGGCTGCTCCCGCTGGCCAGAGGGCCGCGGCCGTTCGCAGAGGGACCCGACGCGGCGTCTCTGCCGGGCAAACACCCGGCGCCCCGACTTCGGCCCTCGCCGCTAAGGGCCGAGTTGAGCGCCCGGAGTCCCCGGGTTCCGCGACAGCCCCGCCGAACAGCATCGCTTAGGATGGTGGAGAGTTTCCGGCTTCGGAGTCAAGCTGATAAGGTCACTTCTATCCCACAAACTTCCACTTTAATTAGAGCTATAGATGTGCTTTATTTTACGGCCAACCAATCTCTCTTGGGGGACAAAGAAATCTTCATGATCCTTCCAATGCACACAAGAGTGAAGCAGACCATTCCCTCACAAAAAAAGTGAAAGGAAAGGGAAATAATGGTCCTTAAGTCGTACAGTCCCCTCTAGGCACAGGGATGCTCACATGTGGAAATACCAATGATTAGGATGACTCCTTGGGTGCCATCCTTGACTGGCTTGTTTTCCAGTCCAGTGTCCCTCTACTTACTGGCCCTTTCTCACGGCAGGATGTCATTGGCCCACAGGTCCACGGCAGGACTGATTACTTTCACTTAAATTCCTCCGTGCTTTTTCCTGTCCTGAGCCCAAGCCCCTGTAAGTATCTGCAGAACTACCTCATTGTCCTCTGATCAAGCCTCACTTTCCATAAAAGCTCTTATTTTTCAAAATACCTGTGAAAAGTGAGACAATACATAGAGTGGTGATACCTTGGGATGATTTGCCAGTCACACTGAAAAGGATTTTCATATTGTTTTCCTGCACTCCCCATGTCTCTGGATCTATTTGTGTTCTATTGTCTAAAATTTGGATTATAAACTCTTTGGAAACACAATATTGCAGACATATCCCTGTTCCATGTTTGCATGCATTTTACACAGTGGAGCTGTGGTCCCTGAGCAGCATTTTTGGGGCTACAGTAGTAAAAATGGTTGTTCTCGATACTATGCTAACCAATACTGGAAATTTGTTCAGTGCTTTTAATTATAAATTCCTATTCTGGTTATTTATAACTTCGTGAATTTTTATGCTGGGTGTCTGCCTATATTTAGATTTTTTTTGGAAAGTTTCAGCAAAAATGGTTATGCTATTTCCCAGAAAAAAGATTATGAAAAAAGACATTGTTTTGCCAACGTTAATGAATTGGTTGTCAGAATTCCTCTTTGGAAACACTAGCTACTCCATGCTTTGACTTGGAGGTTGGCAGGCTGGAGACCTCCTGGTGCCAGATGCATAAGCATTTGCCCATATTTGGCTGAGTTTTAAACCCTATTCTTTAGTAATATGGTAGAGTTTGGCAGACAAATTCCTCAAAATTTCTGTCTGTCCTGAGCACGTGCTACCTTTTGCAGGCCAACTGCATTATCTCCACAGAGTAATTTATGTCTTCTGCATTCTTACCAACCCAGGATTTCCTTGCAGATGCTTTTAAAAGTTGCAGCAAGATGGCTTGTGACTGGTGCCTCCTGTGCCCACATGCTGCCAGGTCCACAGAGAGCAAGAAACCATCTCTCTTCAATCCAAGCAAGAAAAGACCAAGATCTCGGATATATGTCCAGAGAGGACCAAGAGCTTAAGCTGGAAAAGCATGGGAGCTGGTGGGTTTTGTCAAAAAGAAAATAAAAGGATAAACTTGTTGAATAAGGAAGGAGACCACAACCTAAAATCAGCAAGAAAGGATGGGTTATATGAAAAGCTCCTAAGACTGACAAGATCAGAACAGAACAAAGACAGGGATGAAGAAACTTCTGCTGGCCACTTGAAAAGCCATAAAGAAGGATGAGTGCAAGGACATAGGTCACCTTTAGACACTAGGAATGAAGAGGCAGTTACAAAAGAAAGCAGAGCAGATGAGAAGTCAGTCTGCATGAAGAGACACTTAGAGAGAGATGACTGAGCAGCCTAAGGAGAGGATTAGGAATGGCAGTTTGTGAGAACTGGTTGGAGGAAAGGAAAGATTGAAGCAAGGACCCCAGGCGATGAAAAAAGTGGGTGGAAAGCAGACTCACTAGATACAGAACTGATTTGGAGAGGCTGGGTGTAGAGCCAGGCTCATGTACACGTAAGAAAAGAATAATGAAATTGGCAGAAAAAGAAGAAACAGGAGAGACTGTGAACGGGAACAAGTAAGTTTAGTGTTATGCTGAATAATGTTTGAGTGTGGGATTTCCCATGCAGAAAGTCAGGAAAAAGAAGCTTTGTGATAAGAAAGGATTAGAGGGAATAAAGCAAAAAAGTCATGAATGTGTCAAGGGAGAAAAGAAAAACAAGAAAGGAAAGCCTTGTAAATTGGCACACATGATCTGTGACCATTAAGACTTGAAATTACACCCAGTCGCTGAGACTCGCTCTGTCTCCATATAAAAAAATATCTGTGCAGTTCACTTTCAGACTGTGTCTCATGCTCCCTTAGAAAGCTGACCCACCCAGAAGGTGACTGTCTGGTCTTACTTTCTCTGGGTAGAAATTTCAGCCCTGCCAATGATCCCTCCGTGCTGTCAGTATGATTCCACATAGAGTAATTGAGGAGAGGATTTTGCTGACTTTTCAAAGAACCTTAAAAATTGCAAACAACACTCCCCCCCACCTTCATATAAAGAAAGCTTGCTGCAAGACAGCCTATTAGATGCTAAGAAGCATCAAAATTACAGATACCAACTGTAATCTTAATTTAATGTGCTTCTGTGTAGCTGCATGCAGAATGGCTCTATTTGGAATTCACTTTCCTGCTTTCGTTTCCTACACTCTCAACCAGATATAGATACACACACAGAAGTCATACGGAACTTTGCACTGTAGATAATTAAAAAGTGAATAAGCAAAGAATCATAGAATAAGCTAAGTTGAAAGGGACCCATTAGGATCATTGAGTTCAGCTGCTGGTCCTGCACGGAACACCCTGAGAATTCACTTCTTGAAGTCTGGCAGGCTCGATGCTGTGACCACTTCCCTGGGGAGCCTGTTCCACTGCTCAGCCACTCTCTGGATGAAAGAAATTCTCCTACCATCTAATTTAAACCTCCCTCTAATACAGCTTCATGCCATTCCCTTGGGTCCTGTCACTGGTCACAAGAGTGAAGACATCAGTACTTGACCTTCACCTGATGAGGATGTTGAAGATCACAGTGAGGTCTCCCCTCAGTCTCCTCTTCTCCAGGCTGAATAAAGTGACCTCAGCTGCCCCTCATAAGGCTTCCCCTTGAGACACTTCACCATCCCCGTGGCCCTTCTCAGGACGCTCTCTAACAGTTTAATGTCTTTTTAATAATGTGGTGCCCAAAACTGCACCCAGGACTCGAGGTGAAGCCGCCCCAGTGCAGAGCAGAGCAGAGCAGAGCAGAGCAGAGCAGAGCAGAGCAGAGCAGGACAGTTGTGTCCCTTGCCCAACTGGACACAGCCCAGATGCTGTGCCTGATGCACTCCACAGTAGAACAGTCTTACAGAGCACTAGTTTATACTGTCCATTATAGTGTGTAGCATTGTACCTGTGTTTGGAAGCTCACACAGAATTCCTGTGACTGTCTGTAAACATAAGGAAATCTTAGGAAAGTACCTGTGATAATGGTCTGCAGCTCCAGTCATTCTTTTTGGAGAGGAGATTAACTGGGATCTATATAATTTGTATTCCCCAATTAACTTATATCCTGTTGTTTCTGGCTTAGCTTTTGTATGAAGCCATTTGTATGAAAGATTAGGAAGGAATATTGGCTTTGGTGCATCCAATTCACTGATGACTTTCAGTTCCTACATCACTGTCATTTCTGACATGGATGATGAGTGATACACCACTTTGATGAACGTAAGCCCTGGCTGAGATCTTACCACTCATGCCAGGAGGAATTGAGTAGGGAAGGCAGCCAGAAGACTTGGCAGAATTTATACCAGCACTCCTCCTTGAGAAAGCATAACTGACTCTTGAAGCATGGTAAAATACAGCATTCAGCATATTCCAGCTGCATACCTGGACTCTCCAGGAGAAACTAGGTCCAGAACCAATTTTTATGGTCGTGTCAAGGAACATAGGACTTTTTCTGCCAGATGCAAACCTGTAACAATCATCAACATTTTAGCCACCCAAAAGGAGATTGCTGTAAAACTCCTTTGATGTTGAATCATAAATATACTGAAGATTGTAAAGTCTTCTGAGGCTTGAAAGGAGCTATATATTAAAGGCTTATGAACTAACTGCTGAACTAGAGTGTAGGTCCACCCTTAATTGTGTTTCTCTGTACTTAGCAGTTTTCTTGGTTTTCCTTTGTACTTTTTCCATTTACAAACTTTTCCCATGACCCTCCCAAGCCAAGGGACTCTACAGATTCCTGGCTGAGGGAGCCATGCAAATGGATCTGCTTGCTTCTGAGATTAATGAATATAGATTTTTTCAATATTCTGAGGTGTTTCATTCATGCATTATAGACACATTTATTCACCTGCTGTTTGTGGACTACAGATCCCAAAAGAGATATTTTTGAACGGGAAAAAGAAGGATCTACCCCAGGCCTTTCTATTAGCATTCTTCATTACAGTGTAGGAAGAAATGCATCTGGCACCTCTTACTGGAGGTGAAAGCAAAACAGTCTCATCTTGCTCTGACTGACCTTCCTGAAAGATATGAGGATTCCTGGCCTAAAAGAAGCAGGAATGATCTGTGCTGTAGGGAGATAAGCTTTGTGAGCAACCGTGTGACAGAAGGGAAATTTAAGAAACCTATAATGATAATGTAGGAAAGTGGTGGAGATGCGGAGACTAAGGGTTTCAAGTGCTGTATGGAAACATGAACTGCAAACTCAGTTTGCTCAGCAAAAACTGAGCTCACTTTTGCTTTGCCATATGGACCAGGATAGATGGCTATCAGAGCTTCAGCAAATCTCCCCAGTTTGTCTTCTTTGAGTGTTCACAAGTATTCCCCAGCCTGGATGCAGGGGATGCCACCGAAACATGGGCTCCATGCATGTCACAGGAGGAATAATGGCAGGAACCTGGAGCCAGAAACGGGCAGCACAGTAGGCTCAAAGACACTGGAGGTGGGCAGCACTGCCACCACCTCAGTGCTCCCTACATGCCCCACGTGCTGCTCAGCGGGTTACAGGACCCTCGACCAGCAGTGGTTGGTGACAACTGAAAGAGGCTGCAGCTCCTTATCTCATATCTCTGTCTGCTGCATCTCCAGCAGCATGTGAGACTGGCTTTGCATCTTAGCCTGGAGTCAATTTTCAAATGCAACCCAGTGACAAACTGTGGTGGTTTGAACTTGAACTTGATGGACAGTCATTTAGACCAATAGCGCTTCTCGAAATTTACATATTTAAACCCCGGGGAGACGTGGGAACTCTCTCGTACTTCATGCCCTTTGGACAGGTAGCAGGGCTGCCCGCTCGGCCCGGCGGGGGCTGAGCTGGGCCTGGCCGGGCCTGGCTGGGCCTGACCACGGAGGCCTGGGTGGGGGCCGGGGCCCAGCCCTGCTCCGGCTCGGCTCAGCAGGGGCCGGGCCATGGCCCGCAGCTCCGTGCTGGGCAGCATGAACTTTTCCCTGGTGCGGCAAAGCGAACTGAAACTTTACACCAGAAACCAACTCCGGCTGCTGCCCAGCAGAGATCATGTGACCAACCAGCTGCAATGCCCAGACCCAGATAAGAGCAACTCCTTCAGTGCTGTAAGCTCCTCAGAAGAAATGAATCCTGCAACATGGATCCTCTCCCAGGTCAGAGGAAAGGGAAAGGCAAAGGCACGTGAATAAACACCATGATAGTGACACCAAAGCCGGTGAAGAAGAGAGAACTGAAACCCAGAGAGAGAGAGGGGATAGAGGAGATGCTTTTAAAACCTGAAAGCAGAAAATCTTTTGTAAAGCTATGTTGATGGACTATGATACATCAGAGAACCCTTTTGTAATTTCATGAAAGCATGGGGGGTGGAGCATTCAAATTGCCATGAGTAAAGATGTTTGTGTTGAAATAAGCAAATGTTGGAGTAACTGTGATCCAATGAGAAGCCTGAACAGAGAGAGGTAGTGATGAAGTGAAAATCCTTGCTCCCAGGGAAGGAGAAGACTTCTGTTCCTAGAGATGAAGATGATCCCAGAGGTAGATGAAGAGAACCTTTGCTCTTGAACAGCTCATCCTTAAAATAATACCCCATTAGCTAAGATTGAACCCTTGAAAACGGTTGTGAGGAAAGCTGTAAATCGAGGGAAGGAACTCACACATGCCAACAGAAAACCACCCCGAGCAGCTGTTGTGCCGTGACTGTGGAAAAGCCCTATAGCATTGGCAAAAGAGACTCCTCTCCCTAAGTGAGCTGATGAAAGACTATTACAGAGGTGATAAACTGACTGAAATAATCCTAAATTTGTGTCTTTATGTTGTAAGTGGGAGGAGGGGGGAGGGTGAGGGGAGGAGAAGTGTTCTGAAGGTTTATTCTGACCCTTAATATTCTTTTTCTCTTTTAGTTCTGTTAATCAACTTCTTTATATTCTTTAAGTTTAGAGCCTGCTTTGTATTCCTCCTAATTCTTATCTCACAAAAGGTAAGAAATGCGAACAAATCCACTACACAAACTCATTACTTTTGTCCCAGAACGAAAACCTTTCAGGAGAACTTAGGTAAAAGAACTAATTCCACTCAAAGTGTTTTACAACATATAAGAGAAGAAAAATTAGAATTTGATATTTTTGGTGATGTGACAAGAAGTTACAAACAGAATGGTGATAGGAGTTGTAGCTGAGGTGCCTGTCCTTTTTGACCTGCTTGAAATGTGGTGATTGCTTGGATCCCAGCCACCAGAAGTCATATGGCAGCAACCTCATCCTCACCAGCATTTTTTTTTTCATTCCACCAGAAAATGATGATGGATTGTTCTCTTCACGTGTGGACTTTGTAATAATGATCTGTCTTTTTCCTCAGAAAGCTGAGTTACTGGCCTGAGATTTTTCTGTGAATTCTTTAGGACCACATTGAAAGACCCATATACTTCTCTGAGAGAGTATGGGATATCTTAAGAGGTTGCAACACATGGCAGAGAAGGGTCTTAAGAGTGCATATGGTTATGAGAGAAGAACCAGCAGCATCTGGACAGTTTTGGACACTCAGAAATTGAAATAAAGATTAAAAGGTGGTTTAGCTGATGAAAACTACCCTGTCAGTCATCACAAAATCTTTTTTCCTCTATTTGAGTGACAAATAATGTCATCAGATCACAGGAAATCAGATGATTCAAAATGCAAGAGTAAAAACCAGATACAATGGACAAAAAGTCCATGTTTACATGGTGCAAGGCAATGCACCATGGATATTGAGATAACTCTCTGTTAAAAATGCAGTAGGCCAGGGGACCTATGTTATTTTATGGGAGGGTTCAGACCTATTTGTTATGCAACTTAGACCTAGGAAGTGGTATGGTTGGTTTTGGCTTCTTTGACATGGTTTTGGATAAAAATTTGGTATGTGGGCTTAAAGAGAGCTCAGATTGCAAACTTCAAGAATTCATCATTTTTAGTGGCTTGCAAAAGTGGTCCAAAACCAAAGTCCTGTGGGAGAACTGATGTTTGAAGAAACGCCGCAATTAAAAATGAAATAGGAACATGAAGTAGCTATTGGAAAATGTGGTTCATTTTATAATATGATTGAATAATAGAACAAACACTTACAAATCCGCAACTAAGCCTGAAAGTGTGGGACCAGGTTTTAGACAGAAATAATATGCAGCCAACTGTTTCAGAAATAAGCGGAGTGCTGTAATTGGTAAGGTCCTGAAATGTGTGTGCTGCTAGTTTTTCGATGCACTAGACAAACTTGAATGTGTATTTGTTTTGACTCAGTCCCCTGAAATAAATTTGGATCAGATATTTAAAATCCAATTATGCTATCTACCATATTTCAAATGCTAAAATAAACCCCCCAAAAGGAAATAAGGTCTCCTAACTGCTTTCAAGTGGGTATTAGTGCTGGGAACAACCGAAGAACACTATCATCTTGGTATCCTCTCGGTTAACACAATGGTTTCATTTCACATTTGACTCCCACTAAAGCAATGGTATATTGGAAAAAAAACACAGGAACTTCTTTCTCCCCAGTAAAAATATACATGATGCTCATTACCACCCAAACAGGTTGCCAGTGTATACACATGCTTTATCATTTGTGTTGTGTTTTCTGAGTGAAAATTTCTCAAGCATTTGAAATTGAAAAAGATAATTCCAATGTGTTTTTATTTTTTGTTAGTGGTACTCAAGAAAAAGCAAAGAACTGGGACAAATTTTCCACAGTAATCCTATTGTCCCCTAGCTTGAAGTAGAACAAAATTCATCATTTACATTACTTCTTTGGAACAAATGATTCTCACATATTTTGATATTATTTGAAATAGAAAAACACTGAAAACAAAAGGCAGGTGTTTCATTTCTTTCCTCTTTTTCTTTTAGCTTTGTTTTCAGAGGAATTCAGTGATGGTCTTCAGGAGCTTCTGACTGGAGGTGTGAAAAGGACAATAGGGAATGCACTCCAAAACCAGCCAGATAGACACTGAAGTGCAACACTCAGAGAAGAGTCACATCTATTGCACTCTGCTGGCGTGGCAGGGAGGCCTGGAAGAGCTCTGGGATCTCAGACAATAAGCAATTCTGTTTAGCCTTCCCAGTGTACTTGGGAGTATTTTGCTGTCATGTGAACATTTATCTCATATGAAAATCTCACATGAGAAACATTTTCTTTGTGATTTAGGAAATACTGATGGCTAATTCAGTGTATGAATTGTAGAGCTTTCACTCAGACTAAGAGGAACTCTTGATACTGTACTGCATTGGACTGATTACTTCAGCTTTCCCTGATTTCTGTACTGTAAGTGGAAGAAAGGATTTTAAAAAATTTTAATTGCTATTTTCCTTTAACTTGGGCTCAGCAGGAGTTTCATGTCATAGTAGAAGTTTGCCAGTTCTCACAATCATCTCTGTAATAGCTTTATTGAAAGGCTGGAAAAATGTGGGGTATCTCTGGATTTGAGCAATTTTATCAAATTTGGACCTGTCTGGCCTCAGTTTGGTTGCTGTTTGCTTTCACCACTCGACTTTGTGGTGATCTTTCTGTGGATGGAGCCCCAGGCTGAAAGCACCCTGTTTGGTTGAGGTCCTTCCGCACCCTCTAGGAAAATAATGATCTCACTGCAAGGCCTCCAATGATTTATTTGGCGCGGGTGAAATTCTCCCACCTTTTTTTGACCGACAGCCTGAAATGTTTTCTTTCATGTATCCATTTGCACTGACAAATTTGTCCCTAGCTCCCGCATCCACCTGCTCCAGTCTGGCCTGTGTCCACTACCTATACTCTGTGTCTGGGCTGTAAAATTTCCTTCCTTTCCTGGTATTTCTAACAAGGCACTTCCTCAGCTCCAAGAAATCCACTTACTCTGTCCCAGGCTTGAAGAGACCCATGGCCTCACCTTCCCTTTGCCTGCCAATCTTGCTGCTGCAACTCTTTCTACTTTTCTCTTTCTTTTTGTTCCTATGACCTGTGGGGCTTTTAAGTCCTATACTGTTCAGGTGGGGTCTTAAATGTCAAACAAGAGACCATTGTTAGTATTATTTTAGACCTAAAACATCATCATACTTCTTATTTGCTGTATTCTGGATACTGTGGGCTGTAGAGTAAAGAGAAAATACTTTTCTTAGTATATTTCTAAAGCTTGAAATAAACAATGAAAAGATTGGAAATTTTGTCACTGTCTTCCAGAATTTCCACTCTGGAATGATGAATTTTTTTCTTGTGTTTGTTCCATAAGAAATCTTGGCTGAGATTTTTTGCAACCTTCTTTCAACATCTTGCAATCAAATTCTTGAACATTTGTCACTTAAGATCTGTGCCACTCACACCTCTGTCCCAGCTACCCCAACACTGCTTTCATGTCATCTCCATTCTTACACCAGCATTTTTTCTCGTAAAGAAATTATTCTGTGAATTCAGTTAGTCCCCCTGAAATCCGATGATTCCAAAAGTATGTTTATTTGAACCTTTTGTACATGCGTAAGGACCAACCTTATGACACGTTTAGCTATGTTTTTAGTTATGTTTAGACACGCAACAAAAACACTGCACCAGTGCAGGCAGTCTGTAATCCCAGATAGTCCCCTTTACGTCACCACTTCCTTCCTGGTTTTGTCACTGATGGAAACAAGCACAAGGAGTGCATTGTCTCATCATTTGACCTTCCACATCTCCTGTGACAGAATTTTCATCTGTCCCACATCTAAACATGTTGGTTGGCATCCAGGTAATTTTATGCAAAATTTGAAAATTCCTCAAAGTAATTTAATTTCCTTTGGAGCTGAGCCAATAAAGCCTCATGGTCATCCTGAGTGCTCAGGTGATTTTCTTGTCATTTTCAGAATGGGCAGACGAAGGAATGAAGGAAGAAAGGAAGTTTGGTTGATCAAACTGTACATTAACATAATGCAAGCAATAATTCTTTAGGATATTGATCCATTTCTGACAATTTTTACTAAGCAACAGTCAGACCCAGTGAGGTGGCTACACTTGGATGTTTTAAAGTGATATTTAACTTCTCATGTGTTAAAATCTTTTATGAAAGGTGAAGGAGTTTTCTGCAGTGACTTGACCAGGCTTATCTAGCTGAATGGTTGAGTGAACATGCCTGATTTTAAAGGAAGGAAGAAGTTCCTATGGCATACACATGTATTTCATACTTTCTTATTTTTTTAACTTACTTTACTTCAAATACCTAGAAGTATCAATTCCCATGTTCCCAAACTTATTTTAATATTGATACTATTTTTACCCAGATAAAAGTGAAGGCTCTTTCTGATCATTAAGAGGAGTAAAAAATACTGGCACACATATAAAGCCCCAGGAGCTTTCAAGTAGCATTAAATCATACCTGTAATAAACTTATGATTTCTCCCAACTGACTTCATTATCTGAAGACTGCCTTACCTGAGCAACTAACCAGAAGCATTATTTTAAAAATTAGAGTTTCTGTACTTCTTGCTTAACTTTTTCTGGAGTTCTTAGGATATGCCAAAAATGTGAACTTTCACAACTTAATCACATCATCACCTGGGCATTTTACTGCATCTATTTCACATAAGGGCACTAACATGGACAAAATAGAAGTGACGTGCCTGGTAACACTGAAATTTTTTGGGGGGGTGAGGGGTGGTATGAGTACAGTTAATTCAGTCCACTGTCAGTAAAAGAATTTTAATCACATTCTTTACCTAAAGTCATTGCTGACTTTAAAGGGGTATTTTTACCTTTGCACTTCAATAGATACTTGAGTTAGCAAGATCAGACTTCCACACTGTAAATCCCTTAGGGGAAGGTCCTATAGTGTTCTTGCCTTGCACATGCTTGGCATGGCAGAAACCATAACTGGGCTCCAGCCAAAGGCTCATGACTTCCCATTTTTGGCTGTGAGACCTCACCCTTTCCACAGGGTCATGAATGCTATGGGAGTGAGCAGCAAGGGATCTGTCAGGAATGCTGCATGTCATAAACATGGCCAGTGCTCCCGGCAGGGCTTGTGGCCCTCATTCTAGGGACTGAAGCAAAATATTTCTTCATCACTTCTGAATTTTAGAGCAAATACAGAACAAGCCCATGGTCTCTCCAAACCTCAGGCAATTTACTTTGGCTACCAATACACCCACAGAAAGAGTTCTGCGATTTATATATTTATCCTTTCCTTACTTAGTATTGATTCTAAATAAAGAAGAAACCATGCTTGACGGGAAACCTATGAGTAAGGACATATGAATTAAAGAGTTTGTTTTATCTACCCACTTTCCTTCTGCTGCTGCCAAAGAAAGTTTTCTTCTTTGCAGTAAAAGTAATGGTGTTCTGCATATAATCAGTATGATATAGATCAAGTGGAAGCTTCTTTTTCAGATATTGAGTACCAAGAAACTATCAAATTATTATTCTACTCCATTATGCATATTTCATTAATCTTATCTAATCTACCCAACCAGGAACATGTACTGACAAGCATTCAAAAAATTCACCTTTCTTATTTGCCTATCAATATAACCCATCATTTTATACATCTAATTTATTTAGTTTAACTTTAGTTTGACAGATCTTATGTCTGCAGCAGAAACAAAAAGGAGATACTTCTGTCACAGCAAGTGTCATGGAGAAAACTAATCTGAACAGACAACCCTGTTACATTTCTAAAGTACAAATGATTTTATTTTACATTCATATGCTTCTATCAGTGGTAAAATGCAGCCATTTTTCCTCAATGGATAAGTTTAAAATAATATTTTTGTTATGTCTGTGGAGAACTATAATAACCTTGAACCAGTACTCCAGATGCAGGTTGCACTATATAATTAGGTACCCTAGATAAACATTACTGTAGAAGTTAGAACTGAATGAACTTTTAAGGAATGGAAAGAAAAGGAATTATGATCCAGTGGTAAGAATACACTTCGGGTGATGGTCATGTAACAGTGTTTTCCTAATGATAGTTTTACCCATTTGTTTTAGTAAATAAGCAAATGGGCTTGGAAAAAGAATTAGGTTTTCTTTTAGATTTGTTAAAAATGCATGCTCACTCCTTGTTTTTGGATTTCAGTGCGATACATATTGCTGTGTGATGAGATGACAAACCAGTTCAACCCCTAAGCACTTGCATGCACACACTTTTCATGCACACACAATTTTCTGTAGAAATTGCACAGTTTAGTTTCACTGATATAATTCCAACATTTGCCACTATTGTGCTTTATAGAAATGGCCATGAGGGACATGTTGGACCCAGTGATATGGTTAATGGCAAGAAAAATAAAAATATCGCACAGAGAAAACGAATCACCAGAGGAAGATGCTTGCAGGATGCAGAACCAGTGGTACTTTTTATACATGCCATGTTCTGTCTTCTCCATCCAGTAGTGTGAAATATGAGTGGTTGCTTCTCTGTCACTGTGGCCTTGCAGTCCAGGTGATTAACTCAGCGAGGCAACAGAGGTGAATATCATGTGATGCAGCTCCATACAAGTAAAATGCGCACATTGGCATTAAGGCCAAAAACCCAGCTGAAGTCAATCCCACAAATTTCCAGATGTTTTGGAGGAGGCCTAGAAGTTAAACAATGCTCTGTGAGAGACCTACACTACCCAGATAAATGGTCTTTCCATGTGTCTGGCCCAAATGAAGAGGCAATTTTTTTACTCCCTGTGTTAGTCTATGAAGTTGAAACTCAATTTAAGAACTGACTGATTATTTCCTTCTGTGCCAAAATAAAGCTGCCTTAATGGTAGCTCTGAATTGGCTTGTCATGGTGATAATAAAGGCTTCACTTGTAGTAATGGAGAGCATCTACTCCTCACCAGTGCTCATACTCTGCATACCATTTTCCTTACTCATGCCTTCATTTTAGTTCTGGGAAAGTGGCCCATGCCTAAATTGAACATGAAGGAAATGGGTGCCTGCAACCAAAATAAGACTGTAAAATGACAGAAACTTGAAAGTTAAAAAAAAGAAAAGGGAGAGAGAGGGAAGTATAATGCTTAGACAACGTCAGAAGTATTCTTACTAAACTTGAGCAGCACATATAAGAGGATTTGTGAAGCATGTATAAAACTACCAGCTTAACTTCTGTGAACTGTCTTGGGAGAGCTGGTCTGTGGCATAAATCTAGGAGTGGCAGATACTCAGATCAGTTTTGGTGGGTGTTTAAGGATGGATATCTAAATCAGTTGACTTTAGAGTTATAACATGTACTAGCTCAACCAAGACATGGAACGGCCTGTAAACTACCTCAGGTCCCTAAAATAATTAAATAAAAGCTGTGTGTTTATGGTTGAGTGTCATTTCAAGATCTTTCCCCAGAAGAGCACTGAAGTTAGGGGCATGGCACACAGCTGGGAGTGATCACCTGCCTTTCACAAAAACTTGAATAACTTATCCAGTCAGCATCAGATAGACACAGGCAAAAGCATGTACTTCAGCTATAGAAATGACTACAGACATCACAAAGCTAAGTTGTTGCCTTTACTTTCATGTACAGGAAGTAGCCTGGGTAATCTAACATCTCACAGGTACCCCACAGTGCTGGCTTTCCTGTTTTCTTTTTATTTTACCTTTTTTCTTTTCCTCTTAGTCAGAATACTTGGAAATGGACCCCTGAACCCTGATGAATGTGGTCCTTGCCTGGTGATACACAAAGGCTTTCTGAAATAATCTCTATTTTTTCTCTTGGAGCTGCAGTTGTCATCCATCAGGGTCCAAATTTGCTTTAAATCCTATCACACTACTGCCAGGAGGAACAGCAAAAAAATTCATAGGTTTCCAGTGTCTTGTTGCAGTGAAAAGAGCCTTTAATGTTCATTCCACCTTTAACCCTGTGCCTCTCTGCATCATGATTCCTTTTAACAGAGGTGATAAAAGGAAAAGTATAGAAATTGCCTTTAGATCAAAAAATAACCTGAGAATCTATACTTCTCCTCTGGGAAATCCCTTATTTTCAAGACAGGCTCATCTGTCAAAATAAACTATGGTGACATTTAAATACTCTTCCTTAGTAATTATGTTTTGCTTTGTAGTTTTGTAATTAGTTATTATTTCTAATACACAGTGGCTGCAAAACTCTGCAAGCTCATAACTCATGCTTGAGTTCTTGAAATGCGACATTTCTTTGTGTAGAGGGGAATCAGAAGTGCTTCCGTCTTTCTAAATCATAGGTTTGGTGAGGGGAGAAACAGCAGTTTTTCAGTGACTGGAATAGTACAGCCTGAAGGCAAACTGCAGAAAATTTGATCTGGAAAACACAATTTACATTAGTGTTCAAAAAAGACCCTTCATAATTTTTTAATAGATACTCCAAATATCTGTCGGGATCTGAGGGGTGTTCTGGTGGGGTGCTACGACCTCCGGATCTGACTTCAACAGAAAGTTGCTCGGCAGCCACTGCATTCACACAGACACACACGCACGCTCCGGATAGCTTCTCGACAAGCTGATGGTAAAGAGGCAGGAAGGGTCTTTGTCTGGAATTCCACAGTACAGGTTTATCTGAGCCCCATGCACGAAGGGGACCAGGAACCAAAGACGTTGGAGGAAGAAGGTTTTCAGTTTATATATGGGGTGGGGAAAGCATCAGGGACAGGGGCGGTACATAGGCGGGATTAGGGTATGGGAGCCAATGGGAAAATCTGAGGGAGTGGCCGAGGAACAAGGTCCAATGGGAGAGTGGGGAAGGCAGAATTTTCTAATGAAGGAACAGATAAGGTATAGGGGGGCGGGGAGGCCAACTGGAGAAGCAGAACTGGGATACATTTCCATAGCAGAACAGGGCATTCTGGGGGAGGCCTTTTTAGTCACCTTAACCTGGGGAGCTCTCTTGGGGTCTGTCGCTTTCACTGGCTTCCACAAACATCCACAGTACAAATGGCTGTAGTATAAGTAGCCATAGGGTAAGAAACCCTTGGCAAAGACTTGGAAGTGGTTACACAGTGGAAATCTGTTCCTTGGCTCAGAAAAGAAATGGATTGTGGTATAAAGCCAGTGATTGTTTCTGGGACTGGGGGTATCTCAGGCTTGGATGACCTGCAGGAGGAAGAAGGCAGCCAGCTAATTAAAGTCTGCAGATGACTAAGTTGTTTTCAGTAATGAAAACTATGGAGGCTTGTGAGATGCTAAAGTATTTGTACACATTGGAACTTTCCCACATGATTAACTTGTGTAAATACATTGTTATCAATGTACTTTAAACAGAAAAACCTTCTTCTGTACATATAGGACCCAGAAACTGCCAGAAATTTTTATGGAAAAGCTCAAGGACATGGTGACATCCTCCCTGATTATCTGAAGAGGAGACCTGTGCATTTACAGCTGCAGAATAAAAACCAGGACAAGTGCTTGAAAGACCAGGACCACACCTGGGTCTCTTGCACAAGAGTATGTTCCCAGCCACAGAGCTGGAAGGAAATGCCTGGTGTGGCAGAGGGATACCCTGTGCTGCTGTCATGCACTGCACCACCCGGGCTTACTCACGGCATCCCCACAGTGGCATCAAAAGTGTAAATGTTGTGGAAAACAGAGAAACCCAGAGAGCCACAGTGTTTGCCTGCAACTCCACTGCGCGAGTTGTGACACCACAGAAAGGTCAAGCAGACGGGATGTCCATTTGGCTGCCTGCCTACTCACTCAGGTAGAGACCCCTCAGCCTCAGACTTCAATGCCACATTTAGCTGAAGTCAACAGAAAACAGCCTGTGACGGTGAGGTGTCGTTGCAGCAGGAGGCTATATATAGGTGTATACTCAGAAATGGTGTGTACTTTCGGAGGGCGAGTTCAAGGAACCAGAATAAAAGTTTCCACCAAGCAAGGAGGAAATGGGGAAGCCTTCAAACTAGTCTGAGTCAGGCCTTCAGGGAAACCTTGGGGAAGCAGCCTGTCTGGATGCTCACCTCTTTCCTCATTCCTTTGATGTTGTCAGAAGAAGGTTTTTCTCCACAAGTGGTGGCCTCAGAGCAGACAGCTCTGGCCTAACTCTGGCAGGGCCGCTGGGACAGCAGGGCCCAGGGCAGCCACAGGCTCTGCTGCCCACAGTGTCCTCCAATGCATCCCACTCCCAGTGCCCCTCCTTTCCCCAAAGCCCTTTGACTACTAACACTTTTGGTATGACCACCCATCTCCTTTTCACCACTTGATGATCTATTTCACAGGACTTTCCATTTCACAGATTCCCAGTTTGTAGTGTGTCACTCATCTCTGGAGTTTCACTCAACTGGCAGTGCAGGGCACTTATTAAAGAAATCTTTGCTAACTCCTTCCCTGCCATTCACATGAAAAATAGCAGAATGTGAAATATAAACCTCTGTTTAGGCTTCATAAGTATAAGGTTTAAGCAGCAATAAAGCATCAAGAACACTGAAATCATTGAAGAAGCTAAAGAAAGCAGACATGACTTGTTTTCCTTCATAGATACCAATGCATTTTCATTTACTTCTTTCTATTAACTGGATTTCCTTGACTGTGTCTACAGCCATCTCAATTGTAATTACGTAGCAGTTAACCTGTTCCCCATGCCTAACACAACCCATAATTAGTTGTCTTGTATCCACAGTTTATGACTCAGCTCCATGTGGTTTTTCTATATCAAAGGCTTGGTTACCAGATTTTTTTTTTTCTCTACCACAGTACTTGTGCTTGCACTGGAGGAGGGCAGCAAAACCTGAGCACATCTGTTTTGTTTGAGGACAAAACCACCAGAAAACCAGACAGTTCTATGAAGATCTTACTTGGGCACTTTCCAAATACTACACAGTCTTGTAGGAGAAACTGTTTTCTTGAGGAATGACCCTTATATTTATATATTCAAGTCGTCACTTGGACATAGTTGTAAAACCTTCTCAAAACAAATACTATCTTTGTGCCTTACGTGGAGACAGGGAGAAATACACATCTTAGGATGAAGATGAGCTATTCTTCACTTACAGGCATGAATTTTATATAATGAATTCATAAACCTCTACATTAATTATGTTTCATTATCTCTCAGTGTTCCTCATGTGGACAGATAAGATCATTCCACATGAGAAAACAGATTACTTTGATAAATAGATAGCTTTGCTGAATGAGAATGAACATTTTAATAAATGCTTACGCAAGTTTTCCATTTGATTAATTTTGCAGTGACACGTGGGCAGAAGAGATGTACGAAAAAACAAACAGGTCCTTTAGACTGATATAAGAAAACAGCTAACCACTATTGGAGAATGTTTAGATAAGAACAATTAAAGGAACTGACTTAAATTTTAGCTCCATAGCCTGTGTATGAAGGCAAGCCTTCTGACCACCCTGGATGCTGCAAGCTCAGCTCAGCTGCTGCATCAGAGAAGTAGTTGCAGCAGAGGAGCAGTGTCATAGGCACTGAGTTATGTCCTCTCCACCAGACTGGAACAGAAACTGCTGGGAAAGCTTCACTGTTTATCTTTGCAGGAGGGATGTATTTGCCCTTCTTAAATCACAGCTGGAGACATTATCTCAAAGCTGAGATGTAGCCATTGCTGAGTACTCCTCATTAACGAGGCTTGTGGTTAAAGGAACACAGCAGTTATAAAGCTCCAGTATCAGATAAGAAAGAAAAGTGCCCTGGGAAGGACTTCTTTTTTTTCCAAATGAGTTGGCAGTTTATATGAGATTTGTTTGTTGAAGTCTCCCATTTGACCATCAAGGCTGTGTGTTTTTGTTCAAGGACACGATAAGAAAAGTCTGATGTGTGCCTTCAGTGCTTTTACAGAATGAGCAGTCTGTCTTTCCCTGATTTTCTGTTTTTTGAGTACAGTTCTACTGGCAACAGAGCAATGAATACAAAGTCCCTTGTATAATTTTCCTGGCAGGAAGGAATAAATGATGTACTAATGCTTTGGCTCTTGAAGGATTATTAATTAACACATATGAATAACTGAACTGTAGTTCAGTAGAAGGGGGAAATACCATAGCAGATGATTCAGTCAATGTGGCCCAAACTATCTTGCCCCAAAATATTTAGAAGAAGTTGAACCCTGATTAATTTTGTCATTCAAAGAGAGATCTAAGGCTCCCAGCCTCTAGTAGGACCCGCTCAGAGCAGTGGTCTAGATGGGAGGAGTTGTTCAAGTGCAAAATCTACTGCAGATTTCAGATTCCTTTGCAGTGAGGGAGGGAGCAAGACAGCAAACTGACCAGTCTTGCATCAGTGTTTATAGTAACCAGAAGGACAGACCTTTTGAGATGGACTTATGGCCATGTTCTGACAGGAACCTACAGGGGAACAGCTGAGAGCACTACTTAACAGAAGGAGCAGCAGTTAAATCAGCCATGATGCTCATTTCTCTTGAAGAAGCTACTGCTATTTTTCGGTTGCTTTTAATATCCTTTTTAATAATACCACACAGTCATTTTTATATTTAAAACCCGAAGTGAGAGACTGCTGATGCTCCAGCTTTTCTCTTCTCAGCAGAAAGGGATGTCTACTTTTGTACTCTCTGGACAGTGATGCAAGGCATCCATGTATGCATAAAGGCCAGAGTACCTTTTCACAGCTAAAAATAGAAAGGGGACTTCACGCAGAAATTTAGCAGCTGTGGCATTTCAAGAGGTATGTAGTGCTGCCTGTTTTCTGGTTAGCAAAACTTAAAAGTAGGACTTTCCATTAAAGTAATGACAGCAGGAATTCAAATGTTGTTATCATACGGTTTTAGATCAGCCTCTAGTATCTGCTGCATTGATTCCTATTGGCTAAAAGAAAGGTTATTTATATCAAGGGGGAAATCTATGGCAAATCAGGCATGACTTTTAGAACTTCTTTCCGAGAGAATGTTTTTTTAAGGTTTTCTGTTTGTTAGCTCATCAGATATTTTACAAACAAAACAAAATCAAACAAAAACCAGGACCCATAATTTTTCAATTGGAAAAGGTTAAGAAATCAAACCAGCCAAGAAATGGTAAGAAAACATTTCAGACCTAAGAGTAACCAGACAACCTAAATTACTGGTAGTTCATGGTTTTTTACTTAAAGTAGAAGAACATGAACAAGACTAATAAACTACAAATTAAAAAGACACATTAAATGAGAGATTGTGGGTTCTAGAACTTAGGCTTTAGGAGATATTTTCTCACTAAACTTGCTGTGATCTTGGGAGATTATTAGCTGTGTTTTAAGTCTTTTACAGATAGTATTTGACCACAGGTTTGGACTTTATTCCTTTGCAGTCCTGAAAATAAAGGACAAGATTGTACTTGAGTTGGTAAGTATGCATTGCATATCTAACTGAACAAATTTTGTCCCTTTTCTGCGTGTCTGTTTTCTTGTGGGAAAATGGGAATATTTGCTTTCTTCATGGGAGTGTGGTGCATCTTTATATATAGAAACACCTTTAGGTCTCCGTATGGGAGGCACCTCAGATACGTAGAAAGAAAAATGTTCATTAGTTGACTCCAGCTCACCTAAATTAGGCAACTAACTTGTGGCTAAACTTTGGAATCTAATACATTTTAGGAGAGAACATTCCCTGTAAAATAAATGGAGAGAAGTTAAGTTATTGAAGATTCCTTGGATGGAGGTCTTCCTTGCATTTGCATTAGAAAGAAGAATTTTGTTCTGAAAGTCTTCTGAGGCATCTACTTTACTTCATGGACAACTTAGGCACTTAAGAATTTTGTTTGTAGGTTCTAAAATTATAACAAAATTTCCGGGGCTCCCGGTTTTGCAGGATGGATCCTAGCTAGGGTTTTCACCCTTACAAAGAGAACTGCTAAGTCTTTGAATGTTTGTCCATGAGTTGGGTTAAACACAGCAGTGAAATGACAAACACTACCACCTGGGGTATTTCTTTTTTGTTTTTCAAAGCACTGAAGTGAAAACTTTTAATTTGAATATTCAAAGAGAAGCTTGAAAAAAAGAGCAGGCTGTTTTATTTGATCATTGAACTCTTAATTTCATAGATGGCTGCTGCAATAAGCAACCTCTCCCTGTAATTGTGGTAGTGCACAGTCACTGCTCTCTCAGCTTGGTTGGCTCATTTGAGATGGGAGTCAAAGTATGCTGCCTGTTTTAGCATTTAATCCCAACAGTTTAGAACAACCACAGTTTTATAAGCATATAATTCATGTCAGTTTCCTATGAAAGTTTTAAGGGTTTTCATAGTCATCCCAGTTTTCAAAGATTAACTTTTCAGGCCACCAGAAGCTTATATGAACACCCCTTTGTACATTTGCTCTCCATATTTTCCACCTCCCAGATTAGATACTTTATGCTGTGTTGCATGTTGTAGAGGTCAATACCATCCAACTTCTCACTTAGCCCTCTATTTAGAGGTCTGTGTTGGCCAGTCTGGCTTTCAGCAGTGACGCAGCTTTATTATAATAATAATGCATTTTAATTTATGGACATCCACGCCTGAAGCATCTTAACAAAACCAACTAAAATCTAAATGGCAATAAACAAAGGCAAAAGAGAGCTTGGAAGCCAAGAGCTTAAAATCCCTGCAAAACAAAACAGGAAAGGAAATGAGAAAGTCAGAAGCCTTGCCTAAAAAAGTGTTCTGGCATAAGCAAGAGACAGTATGTTCCTGAGGCAAGGGAGGAGACCATCTCTTTTGACCTTCCAGCAGACTATGACCAACACCATCAGCTTGAATTACTGAGAAAGGACACAGAGGTACAGGAGGTGGCTTTCTCTTACCTCAGAACAAGTAACTTCATTGGAAAAGCCACAATAATCTTTAAGTTATGTTGTCCAAGTTTGCTTCCCTGAAAAGGTTCACTGCAAATGTGTCTTCCCATCTAGGTTTTGTTTAATTTGTTTGAAGACATAGCAACAGGTCTCTCAAATGGCTGTGATGATCCTGCAGCATTTGAGCTTAAATTAGATAATTTTGAGAATAGCTAACTATACTATGTATGCACACATATATAACTATATTACACATATATAGCTAACTACACTGTATATACACTAACTACGTCAGAACTCAAAGGATTAATAGGTTTAAGAAAAACACAGAAGGTGTGTTAGCATAGCTTTTTTTTTTTGTCTCTTCAGCAGCATTTTTTAATCAATCTTATTATTTTTGTGCCTCAAGTGTCTGACCTGTGATGTGAGAATACTTACCTGGTATGATGGAAAATACCATTGACATGGCAAATCTCCTCTTGTTCACTTACCTCTGTCTGCAGCAAAACCTAGTCTCAGCTTAGAGCTCTGCCTTGTGGCACACTGAGCTCCTGTGGTCTGCCAGGGTCCCCTCCAGCAACTTTCCCAGGTCCATTTAAATATTAACAAAGCTCTTGACTGGAGGTTTTGTCCCTGCTTTGGAGGAGCTAATACCAATTTAAAAAAGAAAATCCACTGAAACAACTTTAAAAAATGAGACTTTTGGGTTTTCAGCCTGTAATTACAGCATCAGTTCCCTTTTATGCTTCTAAATTACAGAGAAGCAAACTGCTCTGTGTTCTGATGTTTTATTTTTTTTAAATTACTCAGTGGCTTTGTGGGGAAGGAGTAACTGAATATTTTTGGTGGTGTTATATGGGCGACGCCTTCCCCATTAGCTCTTAGGGAGCGATTCTTCCTCACTCCCTAAGGTTCACTTCAGGGGGAATGGAAATTAATTCTCTTCAAGAGAAGTGATAATAAAGAACGTCCCCTTTTCATGGTTTAGCCAGCTTGAAACAAACTTTTAAAAATGTGCACATCGTTTTTAACAGAGGCTTTGCATTAACAAGGATTAAGCAGGCTCTGTTCTCTCTTCAAAACATAATTTTCCGGGTAGCCTTGCAGCATGGTTGGCATGGGCCTTGGTGCAAGGCATGAAATGGCACCTTTGTGCCAGACAGCCACAAATATCACCCCACCTACCCCTACTGGCTCGTCCCAGCTTGGCACCCCCATGCCCCTGCACCCGGGCCTTGCTCCAGCTGCATCATTCGTGCAGACGCTGACGGCATTGCTGGATCCAGCTGTAGCCTGAAGAAACACGTTGAGATGTTTTTAGAGGTTTTAGAGACTATTGATCCATCTTCAATAACGGTCAGCTATATTTCAACTTTCCTTGGAGGTCTTGCCTTTTGCTATTATTCTTCCCCCATCTCTCTAGTTTTAGAGTGTCTGTCTTCCAGGTTTTCCCCTTTACGCTGAGGACCTGGCTTTCAGCTGATTGCCACGACAGCCTTTCTCACAATTTACACCAGCAGCTGTCCCTCAAACTGATTGCATGATGACAGGAGGGCTGGGTGACAGAAGCTGGGTTGGCAAGGACAAAGTAAAAAATTTGCAGCACCTTCATGTTTAAATACTTAATTACTGCATCCAGAAGATATCCCAGCTGAGGAATTGCACACTGCTGGTAGAGCACACAGCAGGTTCCCTGAGCATCCATCCCACCAGTTCACCAGACTTTGCAGAATAGAATGGAATAGAATAGAGTAGAGTAGAATAGAACAGAATAGAATAGAATAGAATAGAATAGAATAGAATAGAATAGAATACAATACAATACAATACAATACAATAAAATACAATACAGCACTATAGTGCAGTTGGAAGGGACCTACAGCAATCATTTAGTCCAACTGCCTGACAAATTCAGCACTGACCAAATTAAAGCCTGTTATTAAGGACATTGTCAAAATGCCTCTTAAACACTCACAGGCTTGGGGCATTGACCACCTCTCTAGGAAGCCTATTTCAGTGTTTAAACACCTCTCGTTAAAGAAGAGCTTTCTCATGTCAAGTCTAAACCTCTCCTGGTGCAGCTTTGAACTATTTCCACATGTTCTATCACTGGATACTAGGGAGAAAAGATGATCACCTCTGTCTCCACTTCCCTTCCTCAGGAAGGCACTGCTTTCCCAATTTATTCTTGTGCTTGGCATTACTTCCAGTGCAGAGTCCAGTACTTGGACTTGTTAAATTTTATCCTATAGGTCAAAGCTCCAATCTATCGAGATCCCTCTGCAAGGCGTCTTGTCTCTGAGGAGACTCAACAACACCTCCCAGTTTGCTAACATTGGCAAAATTTCTAATTGTGCACACAGCTGGGCTGACAGTGCATAGAGCTGGGCATTAAATCCACTCAAACATGCTTGTGCTGTCTGTCCATGTCATGTAACCGCTGTTCTCTGCCATGCCTTTCCTAACTTTTAAAGCCAGTTTGCACAGGCCTTTGTAACCAGCAGGTCGTTTATGACATTGCTGAGATGCAGTCATGGGCCCATAGCCATGAAATTGTGCCTATTCATTATTTTCTTTCCAGCATGGGAAATGAGCAGCATAGACTTGTCAAGTAGAGAGTTGTCTCAATTTACTGCTTGGTTCAAAGAAAACATGAAGCATTTCAGAGATTCTAATTTCTAAAGCATGTCTCCAATAACTCGTGGATTAATATTTATTTATGGATCAGTAACTGGTTTGATTCATTTCTGCTGGTTTTTGCCCAGGCTGTTCTGTTGTACCTGGACAATGATCCAGCCAGACCATTGACTTTAATAAAGTCTAGGATTGCCTTTGGACCCCAGACTTGCCAGATGGCGAAAAAATGAACACTTTCCACTACTTTTAGATTTTAATTTTCCTGGGCTATGGCAGACATTTGAATTTACAAAAATTACTAACTCACTGATTTACAGTCAGGCCTCCTTCTTCTTTTAGTATTTTTTAAATTCTAAATTTACTCTTTTTTAGTTTATTATACTCAGTTTACACATACTCTTAAGTCCTGCTTCCTTCCAGAACTAGCTTAATATTGTTTTGTGTCAGCCTCATAGAAACAATGCTGGATGAAAACTAATCCAGTGGTTGTTACACACAAGTCAGGAAAATCTCATAGGCTGCAGAATTCCATTTTTCCTGGGTTCATTCAAATTGTATTATAAATGATATTGCACTGTGAATCATATATTATTTGTAATGTGGTTTTGATTGCCTTGTATGACTAGATATGTGGTTGGGTTTCATGTATTTTGTCGTTGCAGAGTGGAGCAATAAAATGAGAAAGAAGTAATCATTCTCTATGGTGTCTTTAATAAAATCTGATTTTTCTTTTGAGAACCTCCAGGAAAAATCACTGTTCTCTGTCCATCTGTCTTGCTACAGCAAAAACCAAGTCCAAAACACCTTCAGGTCATTATGGTCCATTGTTGCAACACTGAGATTAAATTTTGACCCAAATTGCAATTGTTCAGTCCCTTGTAGGAAACAGGAAACAAGAGAGAGCTTTCACAACTGTAGGTAGGGGCAACATTTGAATTTTGGCTGGCACAGTTCGCAAAGGTGAGCTTTTCCACAAAGAGTCCAGTGCTTCCATAGCCACTGCTCTGCAGAAAGGGGTGATTCTGGCTGCCCAGCCTGAATGTCCATTCAGGCTGTGCCTGTGCTCGCCCCAATCACACATTCACGCACCCAGGCACATCCCTGAGATGGCCTTGCTGGGACAGCGACCTGCTGCAGTGGGGGAAGGCTGACAGGAGCAAGGCCAAGCAGCAGCCCTGGCCTGTGACAGCCCCACCCAGCACAGTGCTCACTGAGCACCTGGGGCTATTTTGGCTGAATTGAGAAATTAATGTTGAAAAGGCTCTTTGCTTCGGTGGTGCTTGGCCACTCATCCTCGTGCTGGTCCCAGGAGAGTCTGCAGGGGTGGGCAGGGTCTGCAGTGGTGGGGCAGAGGGCATCTTTCTCTCTGCTGCAGAGAAAGGAACAGCAGGAGAGGAGGTAGCTGGGAGATAAGCGTCATGGAAAGACAGAACTGGGGGGGAAACTTGTGTTAGTTCACCTGATTCACCACTATTACCACAACCTTAGATTAGTGTATTCAGATTGTTGAGTCTATGGATTTTGTTGTCGACTAAAGTGTGAGAGGGAGAAGTGAAAGAGGTGAGGGTGGTGAGATGTGGGGGATTCCCCTGGGCTTGAGGACTGACACTGCAGGTGCATCCCTGGGTTACAGACCAGGAGGAAGACACAATGGTGTCTCGGTGGCAGGGGTGAATGGAGGGAGATGTGTAGGGGAAGGCAAAAGGCCTTCCTTAGACTGGCCAAGGCACCAGAAACACAGAGCATCCTCAGGCTGCTTGGGGAATCCATAGGGCTTGAACGCCAGTACATGATTGTTCCCACTGCTCGTGGTGTCCCCAGCTTGGGGGCAGTCAGGGCCAGCTGGCACTTGCCCACCTGAGTCTGGGACATGGCTTAGAGGCCACCACTGCCAGAGACCATGTCTGTATGGGGCTAGGACATGCTCTAACGCCTAAGTGAGACATGGGGGTTATATTTCAGGACATACAATGAAAGAGGGCATTTAGCCGTGTTTTGGGGAGGCAGCTTTGAGGAATATCATTCAGTCTTGCAATATGATTCTCAGTAATAGGTGAGTTTGATGTGTCAGTAAGAAAACCACTGTTAATCTCCACTATATTTCTGGAATACAGTTTAAATTGATCAAGTTTGGATTAGAGTTTCATTGCTGATAGGAGCCACAGAGCAGGAGAAATTGTGATCTGGTGTCAGAATCATCTCTTGATTCCAGTGTGATCCAAGTGTTCCCGGAGGCATACACTTTCTGTATCTTTCCAAAGAGACTTGGGCATGATATCAGATCAAGAGATAAATATAAGATTTCTTCCTGGCAGAAAGGAGATTTGTTTGGGAGGATGGCCCAAACCATGCCTTTGTCATCAGACCTTCATGCAAGAGTAACTGGCATAGTCTGTATAGACTGTGCTCTCCACTTTTGACTATCAAGAGGACAAAGAAGTATGCTGATAGCTTGATTTTTCCAGGTGTGCAGGAGTCACAGAGCTGTCATCATCTCAGAGAATGGTTTTATTGGTTTCCTTCTTTCTGTAGTTCTGTTCTTTCAAAGAGCCAGACAAAGTGAATGAGATAAACAGAAGTGGCAAAGAGAGGATAAGACAAATGAGTGAAAGCAGGAAATTGCAAAAGACTCCAAGCCATTTTTTGGAATCTTCTTGGAAAATAAATCTTGATGCCTACCTTCAGCTTAATGGTTGGCTGCAGGACCCACTTGCTTCTCCAAGCATTGAAGTACACATATTTTAATGAGATGATGGAGTGGAAAATATGATGCAGTCAGCAGATTGTGTAACCCTTCATGTTAAAGAAAAATTTTGTGATGATGAGTAGATGGATTATCATTTGCTTGTGAGGCAGATTTAACAGACTTCTGGTTTGCTGTTGGAATAAATGACTCTGCAACCAGCTTGTGTCTTTTTGCAGGCTTGTGGTGCTTTGACAGCAGTAGCCAGTACCTTACTGGGAGCTGAGTCCAACAGTAAAAACATGAAAGGCAGCATCATGGCCTCTAGATGGCTTGGTTGCTGGAAGAGCTGACTGGATTTTATCTTGGAAGGAGATGAGAAACATGCAGACACAACCAGCTCAGACTGAGATGGGCACAATAAATTAAGCCATGTTACATTTCTTGAGGGCATCTCGATAAAAACTAAATGAACATCACTATTAATTGGTGACTACGCTTTTAAGTTCAATTAAGTTTAAGCCAGTTCTTTGTGAAACAGTTTAAGGACTTCCTAAGTAAAAAGATGATGTTAGTAACATCAAGGCTGACATAAAAGCTTTGTTAGCACAAATGCATCTTTTGGCTCTCAGCATATGCTGTTTCTGAAGTCTTGCCTTCCCAGGCAGGAATAATTTCAACTGTAGTCTTTTTTGTTGCTCGCTTGGGTTCTATTCTTGGATAGAAGAGACATAAGATCCCAAAGTGATAGTGCTTGGTGAGCATCATCAAGGAAAATTGGGGAAGGTTATACAGGTAGTGTAGAGACATGTTAATATCATCACGTTGAATGATGAGACGTTATTTTGCGTGCTAATCATGCCCATGGAGATCAGTTAATCCAGAATTATAGGGAGTATTGACATTTTTTCAATGTTCTTTACTGAAATTGATTACCATAATTCAACACCTTGGAGCTTAGGAAATACACACAAAATGCGGCAGACTTAAGTGAGGTCTGTATTTTGTATTCAGTCCATGGACTTGAAGATTGTTCTTCCCCACCGCAAGTGCCTTCACACCACATTATTGTCTTTCTTCAGTTAACACTCTCTCAGTCTCTCCTATTTTGTTTTATACCACCAGTGGTATCTTTCCTGCAGCCAAGGACTTGACTTCAGATCTCTCACACCCCAAGAATGTGCATTGACAAACAGCCTGTCATGGAGACTGAGCAGCCTGTTTTCACTGGAAATTCCAGGTAGGCACTGCAAAATTCTTCCCAAGAAAGCTGGCATGCATGCTCTCACTGAAATGGGTTGGTTTTGACAAATACACATTTTCTAACAAACTGGAAAATTCCATGCTGGTCTTATACTTGCAGAGATGCTGATTTAAGTGCACTTTGCCTGAGTGGACAGTGCAGTAGTGCCTAGCCTAGTGCCTAGTGCCTTTTCAAGAAAATGAAAAGAAAAAACCCCAACCCAACCTCAAAAATCAAGAGAAAGGGGAAATGCGAGCCCAACATTCATAACATGCAGAGNTTTTTTTTTCAAGCTCAGTTTAAAGGCACAGAAAAGGCACACTATTACTTTTTGGGCATAGAGCATGATAGGGGATACACATGATAGCGTCACCCCAAGACAGTGCCTTTTCAAGAAAATGAAAAGAAAAAACCCCAACCCAACCTCAAAAATCAAGAGAAAGGGGAAATGCGAGCCCAACATTCATAACATGCAGAGCCAAGAGTATTGTGGTCAACCAGCAAGACAAAATGACAAGTCACACTTCTGTCTAAACTTCATGCTCACTTCTGATGAACAAAATCACATACAGCGTTGGTCTGTTCCCACGTTTATTTGTCGGGAGTCCCTTTGCAACGGTTTGGTAATCAGATCCTTAGATCCTGCTGCATCAGACAGGCCAACAGATCTTTCTCGCTTCTCCTTTAGTTTTCAAAATTTTCTGAATTCTCATCCAATTTTCTTTGTTCTGCTTCCCTGTCCCACTCACCAGAGGCTACCTGCCACTCACGTTGGGGGACATGCATGCACTGACACCCAGAAACAAATTTTATGTCAAAAGAACATACTGAGGAAGAGTTTCAGTGGACGTTCATAGCCCTCCTGTACTCAGCTGCTCCATACTCAGCTCTCTCCTGTCCATTTTTCTCCTCTCTTGCCTAAGTCCACTGCTCTAATCTGCAAAGTATCTTCATGTACTATTCAAAGCACTACACCAAGGAGCAAATAATCACAGGACTGTTTAAACTGGAAACAAATAAGAATGGACAGTCAGGTAAAGGACACCTTATTTTCTTTCTTGAAAGAACAAGGAGATACTTAGTCATTTTTAAAGCACTGCAGTGTAAATCTTACCAAAGGGAAATGATCTTATATTATGCAGAAGCACTAATGCACACCCACAGGATTTAAGTAAAGCCAAGGTCAATAGGAATAATGAGGGGAATTCAACATTTGTATAAGTAATAAGACTGTAAAATTATGTCTGATGGGAATCTGTTGTTTTTTTAAAAGAAATGTTAAACCAGCATGTTTTTAAAAACCATCTGGGAGTGTTACTGAACACCAGTCATAAAGAGAGCTGGTGAGAAATGACAGGCCAGTACACAGAGGGCAAGAGGGAAGTGATATAACTCTCTTCGAATTTCTAAATCTTTAGGCAGAATAGTAGAGAATTCCAGACTCCTGGTCTGCCTGTGCCACACAAAAAGCTGGCATAAGCAGTGTGGACATTCAGCACTGTCTCACAGTCAATGTGAAGTGTCTCGGTCCAGTCAAGGTCACACTTGCCACAGCTGGTTAAGTGGAACAAATCCCTACCATCAGATTGGAGAGCTTGAGATTGGGGGTCAGGCAAATGGATTTATCATATCTTAATAAACAGAAATTTCAACAGAAGCTCCACTGCATTGCTTTCTGTAGCATCTTGCAGAGCTGTTTCACTTGAATTCTGAAACCATCTTAATTCTTGTATTTCATTTGTTCTCCATGTAAACAGATTGGCAAGACTTAGCTGCCTAATGAGGAAGAATCCCTTCATCTTACATCTCTGGAAGCTTCTACTGTCTGGAAAAAAGGCTTTTGTGAGAAATCGTTTAATTCTTAATTCATTTTTATCACTACTTTATCTTAATCAGAAAAAGAAAACATGAAAGAAGTTTGAAGACATTTACTTAAGCTTGTTTCATATAAGTAAATGAGGGATTTTCTTGTAAATTATGTTCACTAAAACTGAGAGTTTGAGGATTATTTAGTAGCAAAATCAAGATAAACAATAGCGCAATTCTGAATATACCTAGTGTCTATTTCTGAATGTTGAGCTGAACATATTAGATCAACATTAGAATTTCAGCATTTGAAGAATTACGGACTGCAACATTTAGCAATCACTCCAACCAAGCTGAAATGTCACATTAGCAAAGAAATGAAAAGCTTAA
The DNA here is from genome assembly GCA_013397725.1 of Rhagologus leucostigma. Lineage (NCBI taxonomy): Eukaryota > Metazoa > Chordata > Aves > Passeriformes > Rhagologus > Rhagologus leucostigma. The sequence goes on along the minus strand of VZTD01004674.1, from coordinate 418,391 downwards.
AATAAAGCCAGGCTGTATTTATCCATTTGCTTTAAAGCAACTTTTGCGCATGTGTTAACAAAGTAGACAGTGCCTTCAGAATAACAATCCTTGTGAGTACTGGGTGTGTAACAGGAAGGATATTTTTTCAATGTTCAATGGAGAAAATAGAAAGATTTGTCCACCCTGATGCTAAAAATACAGAATAATTATCATCTGAGGCAGGTGCACTTCTGACCTAAGCATACATGCACACCATGTATTTTCAAGCCCTCTTTGTTAGAATAAACAGATGAATTTTTCCTCAAGTACAGACTTTAAAGGCAGATGCGAGTGGCTTCGCTGGGGAAGGAAAAACAGTGGCAGAAAAGCAGAGGAAAACGGAGTCCCAATGCCTTTGAAAATGGAATCCCAATACCTTGTTGCACTATTGTTTCCCCAGCAGGATAATGACTGTGAAGTGTGTGCCACAGCCCCTCTGCAGATGATGCCAGGTGATCTGGACCTTGGTGACATAGGCCTACACCATGTATGGCCTCTGCTCCTTCTGGCCAAGGTCCCACATAGCACAAGGATACACTGTGGCATTCACAGGGTCACAGGAGCACGGAATCACAGGATGGTCGAGGACAGAAGGAACCTCTGGAGGTCATCTGGTATAACCCCGCTGTTCAAACAGGGCCACCTAGACCCTATTGTCCTGGGCTGCATCCAGAAATGTTTCAAATATTTCCAAGGGTGGAGACTCCACAGCCTCCCTGGGTAACCTGTTCCAGAGTTCAGTCATTCTCACAGTAAAAAAAGTTGCTTGGGGTTTTTTTTCATGTTCATAGTGGAACACGAAAAAAACTCCCTGGTGTTCATAAGAGATCTGCTATTTTTCAGTTTGTGCCCACTGCCCATTGGGACAGTCTGTCTGGTATTTTGCTATTGTGAAGTCTTTCAGTAACCTCAGTTATTAACGGAATGTGATTCCTGATTTTTGACATGCTGTAGGTCAATAAACAGCTTTTCTGATTTCCTGAGTGGATGCTAAACCTTCAGAAAACCAGGAGTGATATAATAAATGAGTAGGTGTAAAGTCAATGCATGTTCAGCCTGCATATTTTTGGTGAAAGAAGGTGAAATTTGATGCTTTCTTCCTTCTGCTTGGATTCTGGTTCAGTTTGTCAGTGTGTTTCACTTCTACTTTCCTCTAGGTTTTCCTTCTCAGGGTGCAGTTGAGATCTGCACCTCTAAGCATGCAGGTCACCAACAGCCCCTTCTGGAACAACTCTTTTATGACAAAAAGGGTTTCTAACAAGCATGAGATGTGCCTTGTGACAGCTAGGACACAGCATCCTATTCCAAACTGCTCCTTTAATTATACTGACTCCTATTTTATCATTGCTCCTTCACTATTGTCTACTCTTTTTGCAGTCCTACTCTCCTCCACTTCCCTGAGACTTCTTTTTCTTCTCAACCATTTTGTAATGGAAGATTATTTAGCCATGGAACTGCTGCTCAACATGGGTAATTGGATGAACTGCCTGCAGAAGACACATTTCAGACTGCTTCTCCATGTCCATGAAACCAGTAAGGCTTCAGACTGGAAACATACTTTCTTTCTTTCTCCCTCACTGAGGAGTGCATAGGTGGGAGAAAAAAAGGTGGGAGAGGGTTTGGTGTACTTGGTCATAGACACTGGGGCAGAGCTGAAAGCCTGGACCCTAATCACAGTTGTGCCAGAATCAAAATGTGGCTCAGATCCAGGATACAGGTCTGGGCTCAAATATCTTCAGTATGTCAGCTTTTCTGAAACATTTCATCACTACATCATTCCTCATCATCTATTCCAGGGCCACAGAAAGAAGGACAAGTTACACTCCACAACCGTAAAGGCCTTTTTTTGATTCCGGGCGGTGTGAATGCACATAGGCTCCTAAAGCAGAAACATCAGCAGTTATTAAAAAATGAAGGGCCTTTCTTCCAGAAAGGGCTAAACGACTGATTTCCTTCATGCAAGGTCTTTCCAGAATTATTCATTTATTTAATAAAAAACAGCTACACTTCTGAGAAAGAGACAGTCTTACACAATGGCAAATAAAAGCCACTTTCACTGTTTGTTGAACATGAATCAAGTAATTTTTTGTCTGAAATAAAAAGTAATGGATAAGCCAGGTAAAAAAAAAGCCATGCAAGCATGTCTGTATTTGAGCTGTTTTGAAGGTAATCAACACCCAGTTTTCGCTCTCATTTGGTAAGAAAAGCTCCTTTAATACCTTCTGCCAACTCTCTTAAAAGTTTGGCTTCTCTTCTGAAGAGATGCAGGAGTGCAGGCAAAATCCTTCTTACTTTGCAACTTTGGGCACTATTTGTTTTGGATATGGTGGTTAGTGGGTTTGATTCACTAATCTGACTTTATTAAGAGGCTGTACAAGGTATCCCGCAAAGAACAGCCCGCAAAGCAGAGAAAGACAGGGATGTGCCAGAGACAGGGGACCTATACAAACTGAATGTACCATAATGTAACAAAATTGGGGCTTTTTTTTAAAAAAAAGTAGATCTAAGCCAAGGGTAAATGGGTTCATTTTATTCCTCACAGTCCTCTCAGGCAGAAGATGTAGGCAACTGACAGAAGAGACTTGCTACAGTCAGGAACCTAGGGATACCTTCAGTCCCTATTTTCTCTAGTCTTTCTCCATTGTAGGCAGTTTGAGGCCGGTACTTTTAGTCCTTTTTGCACAGAGCAACCAAGTAGTTCTGTCTGTGCCCCACCAATTGTTTGTGACAGTGCCTGCTAAAGGAAACCTGTTCTACATCCATTTAAACTAAGAAAATATATCCACAATGTATTTACACTGTGTAAGACAACCCTTTTTTTTTGGTCCCCCTGCCTTCTAAGCGAACGGATCTAACCATTTGTATAACCATAAACACACACAATTTACGAATAATTCAATTATTTCTGAAGGTTTAAATCAATTTTCCCCCCGCTAATTTTACAGGTATATATGGTTTTTGTGTGAACTGAAACCATTCCACTTACTGCAGTCAAGTGGAGTTGACATCCATGTTATCTCATCTCAGCTCTTTTATGCTTAGAAAATAAAAACAGGATTATGAAAAGAATTATGTTTTTCCTCTTTTGTTTTAATTTAAAATGCTCTAAGTTAAACATATTACATTTGCTTTTGTTTGACCTGGTGGGGGGGAGACAGAATTGCCCCCCCCCACCTTATAACTTCAACTTATTTGAAGTTTAACTTCAAATAAATAAGTCTTTCCAAAAGGAAAAGCTTAGTTTAACCTCTTGCTTTGACTTCAAGAGTGTTTTCAAATTTTCCCATGTGAATGATCTAAACTCTTTGACTTTTGCAGCTGGGGGTTCCCTCAACCCCTGGTGGCAGAGGAAGGGGAAATTTCACATCAGATGAAATGCTTGAACCCCTGTGGGCTTTGCCCACCCGTGGTTGCAGCGGGCTCTGTGACCGAGGTGGCTCTGTGGCCGTGGAGAGGAACAGAGCAGAGTGCCAGACAGATGCACTTAGTGACCATCCAAGCCAAAACTCCCTCTCTGGCCATATTCAAACAAACGTTGGTGCGAAATCTTTCTGAGCACAAAGCCATTGGACTGAGCAGTGAAATGTGAAGTGTTCACTGCAATTGACAGAGACGATATGAAATACTTTGCTTCTCCACTTGTAGCATATTGGTATTTAGGCAAGCAGTTAAAAGGAAACCAAACTGTTACTTGGGGCACACTGGTGAAGTGACCTGTGTACTTGAGCTGAGATTACTTTTTTTTCTCTGTTCTTGCCATCAACAAGCAGCAAGCAAGCACTAACCCTTTCCTCGAGCTTCCGGCTGCTTCCAGAAGCAAGTAAACTATGGTAACAGGAGTTCCCAGAGGCTGCACTTCAGTGGTAGCTCCTGATTTGTCCTCTAGCTGGAAATGCATCTCCAGGAACTGGATAGTTCATTCATTAGTCTTTCATATTGTCCAGGGCCCCTTTCTGCTGGTGGAGCTGTAGCAGCAAGAAGACAGAGGTTGATCTGGGGTAGGCTGCAGTAAATTAAAAAAGCTACAAATCAAGGTATACAGCTGTGCAACATCAATCTGAGCAAGACCAGAATCAGGCATCCACTGAAATTTCTGTTCACAGAGAAATTCACAAGAAAAGAGGAACTGGAACAGGGTTTGCAGAAAATTTGCAGAGACCAGACTGAAACCAGACACATTAGCATAAGCCAGAAAGTTTTTGGATAATCAGGTGTCTGTCTCTGTGGACTCAAAATTCCCCTCTGGCACAACCAGCAAATGTTTGCTTGGGAGGTAGAAGTGAAGAGCCAGTGGCTCTGAAATCTGAGCTTCCACAAGAATTTCTCTGGTCAGTGCTCAGCGTTGCCTTCGGGGGATGAGAAGGCTGGGAGGCAGGATGTCGGCTGCTGGGCTGACTCCCAGTGCCTGCGGTTATCGCTTGGGTAATCCCGCACGGTATAGCTGAGCTAAAGCTAAATTGTATCCATTTCTCCTCAGATCGTCTTTCCAGAAGCAAGGAGATTTTCTTACTCTGAATAAACACCAAAATAGTATTTTTTCCTTATAATTCTTTGTCTGAACACTGTAGCTGAAAGTATTTCCTTTTGCAGCAATGACTATCTACGCTGGCAGTAACTGCACTGGCAGTGGTGCTGACTGGCTCTATTTTACTTGCCTGTGGCAATTTAATTTTTCACTAGCTCTTTCCTTTAAAACATTTAGAAATCCCACAGAAACAAGTAAGCCTTGGACATGTGAAGAATTCCAGGCATAAACCTTAAATCATAATTAGAAAAGAAATGTAAAAAGTAAGACACATCTTTTCATACCTGACATGGGGCTGAAGACTGCCTTTTACTTTTGAGAATAAGCTGTGCACCCAAAACCACCATAAATCACACATAAATAAAACCATTCCATAATTCAGATGCTCTCCCACAAAGGGCAGTTCTAAAATGTTCACTTAAAGAAGTGTTTTCTCACCCATTTCAGGTTTTACTCAGAGAACGGAGTAGTACAGAGTGTTCAGAGTCTGGTGGAGAGAATGGAGAGGAAGACTTTTTTCATGGCTTGGGATAAAAGCAGAGCTAGATGTCCTAGAATTTAAAATTCAACATTGAATTTGTTTTCCCTAGGCACAACATAGCAAACCTGAATAAAACAAATTCATGCAGATGAGCTAAAGCCATGTATGACAAACGAGTCTAACCTCACTCTTCTTAAAATATTACTTCATTCATAAGGAAACACAAAACTCTTGTCTTCATTCTCGCTTTCTCATTTCTATTGCTTTCTTCTTCCTGCCTGAGTAATGCAACTGTCCTAACTCTTCATATCAGAGCTCGGTATTGAGCCATCAATACCAGTGAGTCAGCATCCTTTCCCACAAGATTCAGTACCTGGGATTTTTCAGGGAAACACTGCCAGCTTGTTATGTCTCAATGGGAATTTTTTTGGAAAACACCGTACATTTAGAACATAAAAAAACAACCGTTGCGCATTATGTAGATGAGGACCAAGGACCCATTATCTTCCCAAAGGATACCTTACCAAGAAGGTAGTAAACTGCCCAGGAGGTGGGGAAATTACTCCAAGCCTTCCTCTAGTGTTGGCAAGCGGTTCCCTTCAGGCATCTGAGGATTGAACATTAACTTATTCTAGAGAGAGTGAAAAATATCTCCAGGGCTGAATTTGAAACCCAGCATTCTCCTACAGAAAAAGAACAGAAGTGGCTATTAAAGAACTGTAGTTTTTTTGTTCTTATTATTGTAATTATTTTGATTTCATGTCTAAATAGCCAACTCTGGAAGTATACATTTATTTCTACAGTTAAACCTTCTGTGGGAATGGTATCTCTGGGGCATGAGAGCAAACCCAGGAAACTGCTGATTAAATACTTACTGTGCTGAATGGGCTTGTAGGTATTTTAGCCTTAAGCAAGGCTAACCAGGCAACAGGACTGATGCTTTTTTTGTGTGTGTCAGATTTATTGTTGCTCCAGCAAAACTGGAGCATGTGTCTTATAATACCTGCACTGTGGGAGCAATGATGATTCTTCCCAGGGCCGTATTTTCCTAGCTTAAGTGTTTTCCTAGTCATTACCCTACATGTAATCCAGGCTTTTTTTTTGTCAGAGTCCTTTTATTCTGTATTCTGTGAGTGTTTGAGTTTGTCCTATACCCTTCAGGATTACACTGTGGGATGTTGCAATAACCACCCTCTTATCATCATGTGAGAGGGAGCAGGGACATTTCTGTGGGAATAGGTGCAATTTCTGCACTTCCAAAGCAGCTTGTAAATACAGCGTAGCACAGAGCAATAGCACAGTGCTCTGCCATCCTGGTCACCAGTGATGGAACCTTTGCGGTAACAAAATATTTTTTGTAGAGTCAGTTATTTAGAGTGCAATGGCTCCGTGGTTAATTGCTGGTCCTTGCAGCCTCAGTATGTACCTTGCAGGTTTTCTGCACAGTGACATGAGGATGACAGCACGGCTGAATGGGAGAGGGGTAAAATACAATGTAAGAACAGAGCCATTCTCTCTGCCAGAGCAGGGGAAGGAATTGCATCAACAAACTGTGAGCAGCATGAAAGCAGAAAGAGCTGTAATAGGGCTATTGTGTGATGAGAATGGTTTTAAGGGAGCGAGGAAGATGGGACATGAACAGTCAGACCTGTGTGTCTAACCCAATACTGTTCTTTTTGAAATTCATTTCTTTGTGCATGTAGAAATACTCTACAATTAGTTTAACTGAAGAGAACACTAAATTAACAATAGTTAAGTCAGAGTTGGAATTCACAGGACTGTACAAAGGGGTTTTGATATTTCCCTGGTTGTGCTTCCTGGCCATCACTTTTTGTCTGAGCAGGCATATTTTTTCTATGCCTGTTTAATGCAAATGCAGTTCTGGCCTGCCCATTTTTCTATGACCGTTTAACATGCACTCAGCCACTGGTGTGGCCCCATTCCAGGATGGAGGCTGGATGCTGGTGATTCCTTCAGGCTGTCAGGGCCCCTTCCCAGCAGTGGTGGGTAGGATCCCCTGAGGCTGGGGAGGAAGAATTTCACTCCTGTTGCCACCTCCCTTCTGTGTGTGCTGTTGGACAAGGAGAGGTGGGCACCAGCAGCTCCAGGTGTGGCAGGACGGTGAAGCAATTATCTGCACCCGAAGGAATCACTTGGCTGGATTGCACCACAAGAGAGAGCCGGGCTGTAAGACCATGTGTCATTAAGATAGTGGTGGGTTGGGAAGGGAGGGACCTAATTTCAGCACACAGACCTTTGCAGCAACTTCCTTAGTGGGACTGAACATCCTTGTGCTGAGTTGAAAGTGTCCAAGTCCGTGGAGGGTACAGAGAGAGCCTGGGAGCATCACTGGGTCGCCACATCTACAGCTGGGCATTGAACTGCTTTGATGCCGCCATTTCTTGCCTTTCAGCATCCTCTGACAACATGAAATCACCCAATACTGCTTTGGGGTCTTTGTCAATAACTGCCAAAGAAATCTCTTCTTTTCTGAGTACTTGGTTTTTGTGATTGCTTCAAGAGAGAAAGTCTGGTTTTGAGGCACCAAGTGCAAAATTTTTCTGCGTCATTCCTCTGTCTTCTTGAGGTTTCAGCATGTCAGTCTTCTCAGACTTTCAAAAACACTTCTCAACAGCAGTAACTACCCATTCCTTGTATCCTTGTGTTGGGTCCCAACCCACGCAGCGTCAAACCAAGCTGCTTCTCTCTAGCTTCAAGAGACGGGAATAGACCAGTTTCCCAATGGCTTCACCAGCCTGCCAGCTACTCTCAGTTTGTTTTGTTGCAATCCAAAAAACACACCCTACTTTAAGCATTGACACATCTCCCAAGTGTGGACACCCTTCCCAAAAATGTGAGCCTATGTTAGTCTTCCCTAACTCCAGCCAGGAGAAAGAGGCTTCTGCAAAACTGCTGGTGTTTAAGCACCTTGGTCTTTGATGTCTCAGTCTCTCCCCTTCAAAGAATGCAAAGACCTGACCTATCTCTCAGCAACACTGAATTTCCATGGTATTAAATGGGAGTAATCATCCTTTAGGATGTGCCGTTTCACTCATCTATAGTGCCATAGGCAGAGCTGTAGCACAGCACAAATACCAAACCACTGATACTGTCAATGACAGAACTCTTGTTTTGCCTGCTGACAAAATTCTGCATATCCAGAACGATATATATCTTACTTGCCAGAAAGTTTATTTATTTATTTAAAAGGGAATGAAGACTTGCCTTCTTAGATAAAGAAATAAAGGAGAAAAATATTCTCTTGAAAGTTCTGTCTTCACCATTATTGAACCACACCCTGTCTTCTTCATATAAGAAATATTGCCAAAGCCACGGTCTTTCATCATGTGGTTTCTTTTAAATAACCTCCTAGGTACTGAAGGTCAGGAGGATTTTAAAAAAATAGCCTGGTAGTATAAAAGAACTTTTTTTAAATGCGAAAAGACAAACAGAGGAATCCTACGCAAACTTGCCATAAATACAAGGGATGAAGATGATGATGAATGGAATAAATTCACATTGTGTTCATCTGCTTTACTTCATCTCAACTTTTGCTCAGTTCAAAAGTCTAATATTAAAATAGAATTATTCAATTCATTGCAATTCTGAGTCCCTTCTCTTAGTTCTTTCCTATAGATTTCTCCTTGAATTCCACTGGGAAAAGTCACACAATGACCACAATCTTAGCTTTGTATATATTTTTTTCTCTCCTCAGTACTGAGCTTATTGTCAATATCTCTTCTTCATCTAACTAAAGTAAAGGAAGAAAAATGCAAAAGTCCTTTTTTTCAGTTGTTTTTGTCCAATTTCTATTTCTCCATATTATTTCAACAAAGAAATATTTTGAAGGGTGGGCCTTTCCCGTATTTGGCATTTGTCCAAAATTGAATAATTTCTGATAGTCTGCAGAAATTACTGGTATCATTTTCTATAAATATTTACTTATTTCTGAGCCATGGTTTTGAATTACTTTAAGGCTGAAAATTTGGCCACTTTGAAGGTGATTCATGAGCAAACCAGATACCTCTGCCTTGGATGTGGCAATGTTGACCCATATCTGGACAGGCAGGGTGTGTGTCCAAGGATGATGAAGGGCTTGGTTGAGCTGCAGTCCCCACCACGGCCTATTGAAGCCGCAGGACAAGCTGTGTTCCTGGTGGATGGTGTGTGTGAGCACAAGTGGGTGTGTGAGTGTGTGTGTGCTGCTCAGTTTCGGTTTTGTGCGCATTCCTAACCATCACTTTGAAACGTCATTATTTGGTTCTCTAAACTTTTTAAAAGCTATCTAATACCTGGCATTTTTTAAAAAACATTTAGTCTACAGCAGACTACACTATTGATTTTTACTATGAGAGCATTCATGGGCCATGGTCAGGGACTAGGCCAGGGTCTATTGTGCTTGGTGATGTGCACAGCATAAAAAAATATTATTACAGAGCTTAGTATCTAGTTTCTTCACTAATTTCCCCCATACTCCAAAGCATTTTCTGGGACTCAAGACACTGCTTTGATGGAGGACAAGTGCATATAAAAAAAACATTTAAAAAGCAGGGTTGTAAAAGATTATGGAATCATAAGGTTGTGCTTTAAACCCATGGTATTCTTCTATAGGTCAGGGTGGTTTCCACACTTCGAGAGCAAAGCTGAACAGACGACAGCTGAAGAACCTGCCTTAAAGACCATCTCACTGTCTCCCTCAAATATTCCCAAAACTGCTTTTCCTTTCTCTCAATGAAGAGGAAGCTGACAGGACAGGACAAACCCTGCCCCTGGCTGGGGCAGCAGAGGCAGCACACTCCTCTTGCTTCCCTGTTCCTCTCTTCCTTTCTACCCCAAGGAAAGGCTGGCCTCACCTCTGGCTAGAGGATGGCAAAACATTTGCTTCCCAAGTCTGGTCATCAGCCAGGCTGAGAGGAGAGCAGGCACTGTTATCCTGCCAGGCCAGGGCACCCTGAGCACAGAATCCCTCTTTGAGTCACCCCCAAGGTCCAGCTCTGGCTGGTTGTCTCCAGCCCTCACACCTGACATTTTCCTCCCCACAGCAGCATTTCCTCCAAGCCATGGACACAGGGACCCCTCTCCCACCTGCTGCTCATTGCGCATCTTCTTCCTCCTGCAGCCTTCCTTATAAAACAAGCTACCACCCCCAAACCCACATTTTTTCCAAGCATTCCTCCTACTTTCTGTTTGCCTTGCCCTCTCCCTCATTATCCTGGGTCTTGCTTTTGTTTGTCTTGGCTATTTTGGGCTGGAGGCTCTTTGGGGAAGGCAATACAGTTTAAATGTCGCCTGCTCAGGATGTGTTCAAGTCATTCCAGCTGAGTGAAGATGAATTGATAAATGAGGCACAAACTGGCCAAGAAATGTCTACGTGAGCACGGGCAACTGATTAACTGAATCAGCTTTAAGAGATATAATTCACTGAGTGCATGTAACCTTAAGTTTAGGGGGAAAAAGCCTATTTTGAAAGGCACAGGTAATAGTTTAATGCTAAATTTTCCCAGGAAATCCAGTCCAGGCCATACTCTACTGTAGTGAAGCACAGCATGTTCACACGGTAGTTATACCATAAACTGTAGGCTCTGGCTCCAAGCACCTTCTTCACTATTGTCATTCCTGAAGGACCACAAACACTGTATTGTTTACAATGAGAGTTACATATAACTACTTAAAAAACGGAAGTATAAATGTATAAATTAAAACCCATGTATTAAGAAGCAACTGTGCATTTCTCTAGAGTGCTCTATCTCTGTGATACATTTTTAAATTTTATTACTACTTGATAGTATAACTATACTATCAATTACAAAATTGTTGTGTATGTAGAAAGGATTAAGATATTGTTTACAAAGGTGTGTGTGATCTTCATTTTGTTGCCAGTAAGATCATTATTCTCATTTTAACACCTAGAACACCCCAAACCTCCACACCTGTCAGAGTCATGGAAACATCTGGTATCTATTTTGCAAATTTGAGACTCTGTTGTTATAATCTTTTAATTATATGTAAAACCACTTTCTGTTGTAGAAGTATGTAAATTATCCCAAGTGAATCAACACAAAACTAGGAAATTTTTGTGTGTTCAGCACCATTTCTCAGCTACACTGATAAATGAGATGCTAATAGCATGTGAAATTTAAAAGGGAGTTTATTCCTTTTGATAAACAGGTGATGTGAGAATTCAGTGAAAAATGAATCCCTGGTATTTTACATCAGTATGTCCCATTTGTATTCTCTGTATGGAGAGCAATTCTGATGAGCACCTATCGTATCAACCAGAAATACCTTTCTCATTCTTTGCTTAAGATCCTCTTATCTGTAGTAGAAGAATATTTGTCATACAAAGCTAAATGCTTATGGATTTCCTTTCCTTACACAATGGAAAAGAATATATTGAATATTCAAGCTCTGTTCATGTGGTTTAAAGAAAAAACCCCAAGACTACAGTCTCTCTCTGAAGCCACCAAAGCCTTTGTCTTGCATTGTGAATGACCACTGGTCCTTAAAATTGTGAGCTTTTGATAAGGACACTCATCCACTCTCTGTTCCATTTTTACGGGGCTCAGGGCTTTGTAGGTGCCTCATTCTGTAGCTGAGGGAAATGGTAAATGCCTATTTTTCTCATGTGACCTCTCTGTGCTCCCTTCCTTTAAACACAGTGGCAATATGTGAGGCCTCCCATGCCTGTCAGGCCCATGCATCATCTTTCCTCCATGAAATTACAAGCTGTGGTTAGGGAAAAGGTTGTGAGCTCTCCAAGAACGTCATTGGGCCAAGAGTGGTGCTGGGCTAAATGTGTCTATGGAGTTGTAATCAGTCGTATCACAACCACCTGGGCCTTTTAGACTGGAACCATCAATAGTTTTTTAGCTTCTTCTACACCTTTGCAGTGACCATGAAAATCCAGTGCTGGTCAATATTTACTTGGTTCACATATTAACTACTAGACCAGACAGGGAGTAGCAGAGACCCCAAGACCAAGATAAGGTGCAAAATCCACATAGTCTGTCTTTGTAATTAGTTCCTACTTCAGAGTCAAGAGCAAAACACCAGTCAAAAAGTAAACTGAAAAATTTAATTGTTTTATAAAACAAGATTATGAAATTCTATATAAAAATCCAGCTTCTTAAATATGGTACATTCACTTCCTCACAGAATATTTAAATATTCAGGTCATTTGAGCTATATTTTCACCGTATTTGAGTTAAAATCATTGGATAAATTAAAACATCCTTACCAAAAGATACCACAACTTATACAAATAATACTAAGCAATAATACATTTTTTTAAATACAAAATGTAGAGAAACTAATAACTCTTAGGGCATGCTACAAAATTTTGCCAGAAAAATATATGGAATCATTTTTGTTTAACTAGAAAATATACAGTGTGCTTTCCATTTCTCTTCCTAAAATTCAGTCTCAAACAATTTCCATTTAACTTAATAAATATGTACAACAAAAATGTTTATTCTTTGAAGAATATAAATAGCAAATACTGGAGTAGAGAGCCTGGTCTGGCATTCCTTTCTCATCTAGTGACTATAGTGGGACTTTTCAACGCTGAATGTGCAAAAATGCAGAATCAGGCTCTTAGTGTTATCATCAGGTTAATAGCTTTCACAAAAGTGATTTTTATTAAAGAAAAAAAAAAAAACCCTTCAAAATCACTGCAGGAGACTTAGAACTATTCCAGTCAGGCATTTCTATAAATAGTAAATCAAAATGTGGCGAAATAATGTTCCAGTTTAATTACTGCTGGCAGTAATTAGAGAAAAATAGTCAGTGGAGAAAGAAACATATCTTGAGTTAGACACATCTTACTTTCACAGATTTAAGTTGGTTCCCTACCATTTCTAGAAAGAGTTTCTGGTATAATCGATACATTGTAAATCTGTGAAGAAACTTAACCACCTTCTTCAGACTTTGGATGGTTCGTTTTGGAAAGTGGTACATTTTCAAGTGCTTCAGTCCGTACATTAAACCTTTAATGGTGTCCTGGTCACCATTCTTTATTCTCCACAGATTGAGAAGCTTCAGAACTTGCTCTGTGGGTTGACATAGTTTCATTGTGCGCTCAACATCTTCTTTTCCCACCTTCTTTCCTGGTAAGCTTCCCATCAGCATGTTGAGATGTTCAAAGGTGAGGTTCAGGTGGCCAACATGCTTGAAGACACTGTTTTCACAAAGATCGATATCTATAGAAAGCAAAAAGAGAAGAGAGGTAAGCACAGCACATAACAATTTTACTGTAGCCTGCAGAAAAGCTTCCAAAATTCTGACGTGAATTTGCTTTCCAAATACCTTTGCTTCAAATAATTCTCTCATCTTTGCTTTTTTAGGCTTATCCTGTAAAATGTTGTGTGTACGTGATCGGACTCCTAGTATTTGGTTCCAGTGAATGAAAATTTAGCTCATTCTCTTCAGAAATGCCTAGGCAAGCTTTGTTAAAACAGTAATTTTGAATTTTGAAGTACTCTAGACATTTCACAGTCTGACATAAGCATACATACGAAATAGCAGAGGGTTAAAAAAACATTTCAGCAGCATTTTTCAAATCTATTCTGAGTGGACTACATGTCACTTGAACATGGTGGTTGTTGATGGTGGCTTACACGAAAAGAGTTGGCCTGACTGTTGTAAAAAACCTTGATATTAACACCGCAGCAGTATTTCATCTTTGAAACCTGTCTTGGTAGATTCAGCACAAACAAAGCAGTGAATCATCATGACAAATAGGTACCAGAAGGGAAAAAGAAGGGAAAGCTTGTCTGCGTATTCCTCACTCCCATGTGCCTGCACCCTGTGGATAGATGTCTCAGTCCAATACCAACCTCCACTTTATAGAAGACAAATTGCACTCTCAGCTGCAGGCAACGAGCTCCCTCTAACCTCAACTGCTCAGATGTTACAGTGAGAAACACTTTCCTCCCTTGATCAAAATTCTTTATATGTTGTGCAGTCTCGAAAGGGGACCTTGGTCATGGCACAACACACGCTCCAAAGCGAGCCACAAGTCTGGGAAGAATTCAGTCCTTGACTGATCTGGAGAAGTGGAATTCCGTTCCTGCTTCCCCTCGACTTCTCTACACTCACTGCATCGATGTATCTCAGTCAAGCCCTGCAGACCCTTCTCCAAGCACAACACATCCCCAGGGGGTATTTGATCCCAAACAGTTTTTAAAATGCCATTCAGAAGGTTGTTTATAATGCACATGCTATCACAATAAGATACCTTGGATAATCTTCTTGACCATATCCTGTTCTTTGTTTTGCTGCTTCCATAGTTTCAAAAGCTGGAAGGTCTGCTCTTGAGGACTGTGCCTTTGTTTAATCCTTTCGATACTTTCTGTGCTAACCTTTGTCCCAGGCAAGCTGTCTGCTAGTATGTTCAGCCAGTTAGGTGTGAGATGAGTAGGAACAGCAAACCTGAACATAGCCTCCTCACACAGGGTTACATCTGAAATGAGAAAGAGAAGATGTCAATTTTTCTGATCTCCTACCTTGCCTGCCTCAGAAAAAAAAAACAAAACAAACAAGCATCAAGAATGGTAAGAAAATGTGCTTAAAAAATAGACTAAGAAGTTCTCTTTATAGTGTTGTTTCTCTTTGTGCTTGAGTTCTTTTTGGTCTGAGCTACAATAATTAAAATTCTACTATGGCCATCACCATAGCAGGCAAAGAGCTAACAAGCTAGGTATTTTTATCCCGGATTTTGATAAATTAATTTTAATGATAACTAAAGGTATGTTTTCAGAGCACTCTTCTTTAATGTGATACACACCTATTCCACACTTTTGAGGTGTCGTATCTGTATTTTCCTGACAGATGTTGTCACGAACCTCATTTCCTTTCAAAGCTATTTTGAAACCCAGGGCACTACAGTTTGTGTGCTTAAGACAGGCTGCTTTGGATGAGGTTTCATTTGAGAAAAATCCTTCTGGACATCTCTCACATACAGTGTCACTCTCAGGGGTACCTGTGGAAACAGGAAAACAATGCATCCAATTATGTATAACCTCAACTGTGGAAAAAAAAATTTAAAAGAATACAGAAAGCAAGGAAAACATTCCTCTCTAAACTGTCACGCGTCTGCTTTTCATGTTTGTGATCCATTAAGGAATCACTTAGAAAAAAAAAGAGACAGAAGATGCCTAAAGAGAATGATGTTCCTGCTGGTGTACTACAGTAAATAGTACTCTTAAATATGCTTGTTACCAATTTTAAAATCAGTGATTACTGATTAAATCAGTAATTTAGTAAAGTAATATCTTTAAAGTCTCAATTACTTGAGTCTATTCAGACATTACACTATGTCTGATCTTCATCCTTCAACTGTACAAATATTCTGTAAAGTAATTAAGTGGCAAAAAAATGTGTTCTGAATTTCACTCTGAAATAACTGCACAAAACCTTATTTGAATGGGTTACTTCAGTTCTAGATAAAAATACAACCCAACTAAATATCAGCTAAAGACAACAATTTTGAAATTCTTTTCAAGGCTTGAATAAAGTCTTGTTAAAAGCAAAGAAAGTAGAGTGTCCGATATAACAAAAGTATTTAATAGACACAGATGTTTTGCTTGGTGATTTATAATGCATAGTTTTACTTCAGAACTAAATATATGATACAACAATAGAATGACAACATATGGTTCTAGCACATTTACAGAGAGGAAGAAAACTAATCCATGAAATCTGAAACTATGCAGTCTAACCACCATTGTCAGGAAAGTAACAGCACCAATAACTGCTGAATATTCACTCTTAATTCATCCTTATTCATCCAACATTTAACAAGTGCCTGAAGTCTGGTATCTAATAGTCTTACTGAACATGAACTTAAGCACATGCTTAAAATTCGTTTGAAATAATTGGAAACTATGCTTGAATAAGAAAATACCTCCATCTAGTGTATTTTTAAAGTATTTCCATGTGGATTTTTTTTAATGTTAGCTTTTTAGTAATATTTTATTTGTTTTGGGAAATCCTTAGAGAAAAAGAGTATGAATCTCAAGTTTTCAATCAGCTGTGAAATAAAGAATAGTGCTTGCATACAACCTGACCTAGCACTTCATCAGACAACATGTGAAAACAAAGGAGTTTACAGTTTCCAGAGACCCTGTATGTTGCCAACCCTCTCTCAAATCCTGTGCTTTCTGCAGCCACAGCGTTGCCCTTGCTGCAGCTCTGGGCTCGAAAAAGCTCCAGCCAGCACCTGCACCGCGCAGGCAGCAATCAGCTGTTCTGAGACAGCTGGATTTTAGCAACTTCCCCTGCTACAGACAAGCTGATGTTGTGTTCTGGCAGCAAGGGAGTGGAAGAAAGGCGTGTTCCTGCAAATGGTGCATCGTTCTTCTCAGAGTTTCCTGCCTAATCTTTGCAGCACAAGAGAGGAATAAACCGGGTAATCCATCAGTGTTCTCAGCACAGAGCATAAAGTCACCCTCCAGCTCTGCCAGCTTCTTCACTGTTTACCTCGCCGCTCTTGTTCAGGGCACAAATTGCCGCTGTCTGCCCCTCTGCCACTCCCTCCAATTCGCCTGGAACCCCCCATTCTTCCCAGGGAAACGGCAGCCGCCACCGGGGAGACAGAGCTGCCTCGCAGCAATGCTGCTTCCCCGGTGCAGTGCTGCTATACACCCTGCCTCGCACAGGGCCGGCCGTGGCAGAAAGGAACAAAGCCTTAATATCTGCACTCACAAAAGGGGATTACAAAAGCAAGGTGATATCCCAGTGTAATAGCGGGCAACTGGCACCGGGGAAACAGATTTCTAATGCTTTAAGCCTTAAATGAGGCACTGGACCACACCACCTCCCTGTGCAGGAGTGGAAGCCTATTTTTCTACTCTTAGGTTTTATTCACCTGAATTTGCATCATTGCAAAGTTCAAGGCTCTCTTATGGCAGAAAGCAGTAACACAGTGTAGTACATGCTTATTAAATTCTTAACTGTTGCCTCACCTCAAGAACTGACTATTGACACAGGGGGATGCAATTATTTTTACAATGTTTTCATTCCTTGTTTGAGGTCTGCTTGGGTTTAGCTGGTTCAATCTGATGGTCTTTTGAAACCAACTTTTCAAGATATTACTAAATTCACCATTTTATCCTCTTTAAAAGTTTGCTTCATTCCGAACTGACGGATTGAAACTGTCTGCCACGTTTCCTCATGCTCGCAGGGATGCAGCAGGCTGCTTGCTCAGACAACTTATACTTTGTTCACCTCCCAAACAGTCTTTCTGAGAACTTTGTTTCTGGCCCCTTTTGACTTGCTGCCGAGATACAGTGGAACCTCATTAACCCAAGACCCTGGGTATAATAGTTTAGCTTAATGAAGGTTTACAATATGGAAATGTGGTAGCTGCCAGTGGAAATGCTTAACAGTGGAAGGGCATCAGGGTAATGCTTCATCAACCGATTACTCAAGGACTAGTGGGCAGCTACAGCAGTGACATTTCTCCTTACATCAAAGTTGCTCTTCCATGAGAGGTTCATAATCCAGAAAAGGACTTCCAGCCTGTCATTCAGCTCAGCTCTAAAATGTACAGGCCAGCCCTAGTGTTTCTGACTGCAGGTACATCATTCCTAGGATAATCATTCTGTAGGTTGGAGACTGGTTGCCTGCGGGTGTGTGAGACACTTTGATTTTCTGCATTTCCTTCCTCAGTGCTCTTCTCCAGGCAGTGGTCAAGCTCTGGTACAATGACAGTTTACAATTCTTTCAGGCTGTGTTAAATACCGGAGCTAAACTGGGCTATGGCATTTGCCAAACAATAAATGATGTATTTTGTTTTGAGGGAAGAACGTATTATGGGTTTAACAATTTATGTTGTCTTAAATGAAGAATACACTCTACTGAAAAGTGCTGCTTTGCTCTATATCCCCATCAGACATTCAGCACTGTGCCAGCCTGCTTGACAAAGAAATGGTTGTTTGCTTGATAATAGTAACAGTTTCCCTAAGAATTCCACTTAGGATGCCGATAATTAATTATTACCACATATTGCAGTGATGCTAGAGCTATGTTAATGTTGTTATAATTATACACTTGGTGTCAAACATGTAGTGCTCCTGGTGTTTGTCAAGATATACAGTTGCTTGAAACAGCAGATTTCAAAATGAAAAACATTATTATTTATCACACACACAAATACTACATTCCAGATAATGTTCCTTTAAAAGGCGCAATCCATCATGTTTCTCATTAGAGTGCAATTTGCTACATTTGCTACTGCCATTAAGTTATATATTACAGCAGGAGCAGGGTATTCCACTGAGAAACCTTCATTTGGCTACAGTCCAAATGATGCAGACTAGAACAGGTTCAATTTGCTTTACAATTTACTGTCCTGCAATTTCATCTGGACAAGCCTTTTTCCTAATCTTGTAACTGCCACGAGTCATGGACGTGGGACAGGGCTCGAATTCAGTCTGTGCGTATGGAGGAGCGGCACCCACCTGCCTGTGCAACACCGAACCCGGGCGGACACTCCGTGTGCCTCAAGCAGAACTCGAGCTCCAGGTACCTGCCCTTGACACACTCGCAGACGCGGTTCTGCGTGCTGGAGCACTCGTGCCTGACGAACTGCAGCTCCTTGCACACGGTGCTGCAGTACTGGCACTCCTCGTTGCTGTTCCACTCATCGGCGTAGTACTGAGCCGGGCACGGGGCGCACTGCGTCGGGCTGCTGGCGCTGCAGTGCTGCTTCACGTAGCTCCCAGGAGGACACTGGTCACACAGCAGCTGGCGAGATGTCTCTGGGTCATAATGGAGATACTTGGGGGGAGAGTCATCCTGGACGGTCCACTTAACAGAAATGTCCAAGAACTAGCGACAGGAAAATAAAACATCATTTCCTTTTAGTTCCGGGGAGACCCATGATCAAAAAGAAACCTGCACTTAATGAGTTTATGAGTCTACTCATGTCACTATCCTCAAACAAATATTTGCGTTAGAAATTGCCAAGATATTGGCCAGCTTCCAGACTCTCCCATGTCTATCTTAGAATGGGAAAGTTTTAGGATTTTATCTAGCAAATCTTCCCGACTTTAGTGATTCCTTGTTCTTCCAGAGATGTAGATACTATTCTTCTCCGATTTACATCCTTTTAATATCACTGGGCAATCATCTTTTACTGCCTGACACCAGGGAATTTATCCAATGCACAGCCAATGTGGGGATTATGCACCCCTGTGTTCTTGAATACTTCAGATGCAAAAGAAATTGTGCCTGAGCATATGAATCTGACCAGTGTACTGCACCATCATCACACCTTCAAAGGTGATTCCTTACACTATTTAGCTTACACTATTTTTTACCAGGAATTAATGGCTAGAACAATAGAGGTTACTGTTTAATGCTTTCCATTTAATTTTGCACTGATATGCAGCAGCTCTTGGGATGTAATGCGGCAGCTACATCAAAGGGGAAGACACAGCTTGAGACAGAGGTAAGGAATGACGCAGTTATGAAGGGCACATTAAGTACGTAATTGCATGAGCTGGAAGAGACCAGGACAATGCTTTCATTTCCTACCTAAAACCACAGGCTTACAGCTGTCATGAGAAGCTGGTTCTGTACCGGCACATGCAATAACAGCTACAGTCCTCCTGCTTCCTACAACAGTCTGCTTTGCTGGTGTGATTTGGCACCTAGTGATCTGAGAAACCCTGCCCTGCTGCAGAGACAACCTCCATATTACTTCATTTTGGTCTTATAATTGAAAATTTGGTTCTGTGATTCCACCAGTCTACCACAAAAATAACTCTTGAGAACCACCCTGATCTTCACAGGGTCTGCCAACAGCTCACCCTCCTCACTGATAACCCATCTCTGTCCCAACATTGTGTGCATGGCTGCATGTGCTACTTCTCTTCCAAAACTTGTACATTTTATAAAGATGAAGTAAACTGGCTCTGACTTAAGATATTTTTCTGTGTATCCAATCAAATGATAGATCTAACTGACTTGTCTTTGTTGCTATTTTAATCCCTGTCAGCTAATACAGAGTTGCCAATTCAATTTCAAAAATGTATTTCCTCTTTTCCAAATGTCCCCAAAGTATAAGTGGAATTCACTTTTTTTACTTTTTTTTTTTTTTTAACTCTGTATTTCCTTGAGGTGCTTCATTTAAGGGCCTCACTTCTGCCACATCACGGCATTTCTAAAGCACTTCATAGTCTTATTAAGTTTGGAAAGGACAATTTAAAATTTCATCTGGATTAACACAAGTCACAGTAAACAACAAGTGATATTAGGTGCTTAACTTAGGAACTCTTCTTGCTTAAGCAAATACTCTTAAATGCATTCTCCTGTTGCCTGTTTATGAATCCACTTTTCATACAGCTATACTTAGGCTGAGGAATGAAATGCAGATAGTGTGGCTATTCCGTACAGCCTCCTGTAGCTACCCTTGACTAAGTCTCGTAACTTATCTGATCTGTGATTTCTAGAGGTGGAGATCTCACTTTTCTTGTGGTCTCAATGCACAATACCTTTCATTGTGAGAAATTCCTTATTAGTCTTTGAAGTTTGATGAACAACTCCATTTTCCTTAAATGACTGGATCTGGTTCATGTGATCTATTTAACAAAGAGGGTGCAGCACATTTTTTAATAGTGAGTGGCTTTACATTGAGGAAAAATGCCCCCACCCTTGGTAAATCTACAGCTATGACTACAGTAATAAGGAAGTGCTGGTAATCTCATTAAGTGTTGATGTGAACAGTAAAGTTTTCTTCTATGGTTTTAACTCAGTAATAGATAATACAATTACTAGCATCCCAGAGTCCAAGACTTGCATGGACACATGCATTCCCCTCACAGAACATATCCGACTACAACGGGTGGCACAGGCGCTACAAGGACAAGCATCAACCCACACTTCATGCAGGTGTCTGTGGAAACCCAAGACAATTCCCAACAGAGGTAAAAGTCTGACACTGAAAATTATTAGGGACAGCAACCAGTCATATGGGCAGCACGTCCTCATGCAGAAACACGTGTATTCCTGCTCTGAAGTACACAGCTCCTAACAAACCCAAAGCTGTCACTGCAGTAGAATCTGCTTGTCTGGGTTGTGCCTCTGCCCTTGGTGACACATTTTCACGTGACAAACAGGTAGGTGAATCATTTCATTACTGTTAACTACTCTGCAACATGCAGGAGCAAGAACAACAAGATTTTATCTATTTTCCTTACTCAACTATTTAGGTTGGAAACCATTAATGAGGCAAGTAATGTTTTGCTGCAGGGGATGACTCAGTATTAAAAGTAATTAGAATTCAACAATCAGGATATGAAAGCATAGGGGTTTGTAGGGGAAAATGGAGGGACTTGCTTCCTAAAGAACCTACAGCTGTGGAAACAAGCCAATAAAAATTGAAAACATTTCAACACAACTTGAGAGGACTTGATTTTAAAAATTGAGGAAAACAATACTTGAACAATATGTGTGTGAGACATGCAGAGTTTTGTCTTTGGAAGAACCAATAACTATGAACTAGTAATGACAACCAGAATATTATTAATCTAAATGAGCATAACCAAACCCCAGAATAATAGGATTAATAAATTAGCATCACTAAAAGAACAATCAGTCTTCTTATTTGATTTTTTTCTTTGTGCTTTTAAAAGAAGCACATCGCACTTGTTTTCCTTTTTTTCCCAGAAACAGACATTACGTGGCTGCAGTAATCCATTGATCAGTGGCTGAGCCACACGTATGCAGGATCCAACTATTTCATTTAGTAAAAAATTACGACAAAAAAATTCTTCAGTCAAACTAAAGATATAAATGCAATCAGTATCTCAGGATTTTACTGGAGCATTTAAACATAATTCTCAACATAGAGCTAGGTTACCATTACTGCTACTGTTTGACTACTAAAAACCTATTAGCACAGCGAGCTGTGCAACTCACTGCCACAGCACATTGTAAACAGTCGAGTTCAAGATGTTACCTGACATAGTCATAGATGAAAATAATAAAGGACTATTAAACACAAACATCACCTTTTAATCAAGAAATCCCAAACTAAAAATTGTTTGAGTCTGAGAACTGTTTTGGAAAAATAGTGATATTTTTCTGTCTTTTTCTTCCATCTCTTCTATGCATCAGGTATCAACCACTGCCACAGACAGCATATGGGTCTTTTTAGGGCTTTTTTTTCAGGATTTTTTTTTAGACCAAATACAGCCATTAGTATGTTGCTAAGTACATTTCTAGACATCAATCCCCAATACCACACTTCATAAGACTACTGTAGGTTACTTGATAGTACTTTAAAAAAATCTGGAAAACTGTCTTCTATGCAGTCTGAAAACACGTAGCACACCTGAGTATTCTGAATATTGATATGCAACCTGCAAATCAGAAGTTACCTTTAAACCTACATCAAGTGACAAAGTAAAGGCAACCTATTTTTCAGATGTTTTGCAAAAATTCAGTAGTAATGGTGAAAGATAATGAAATGTAATTTTCACTAGTTTTACTGCAGCAACTTGGCACAAATAGAATGAAAAGACTCTCTTTATTGTCCAGTTCACAGAATAAGCTGGAGGGAAACATCTCTAAATTGTTCTTTCTCCTGGCCTAACACACACACTGAGTTTGTGCTTACATTAGGAATTTGCATCACCTGTTACAGCAGATTTGCAGAGCAAAACAGATGGTGCCGAGCACCTGATATCCACATTATGTGTTATTCTGAGGGGATATTTTGGACTAACTTCAATCTGCTCTCATGGACAAGCATACATTAGTGGTTACAGTGCATCTGGTGTGTCTCTGGAGTCCATCTCTGGATTTACTTTCATCAGTCCAGTTTACTTTGGTAAATCCACTTTGTGCACTCCAGGGCTGCTCTGATGTGGAAACTTAAATATGGTAAACAAGGATGATCAGGAGAGGCCCTTCAAAAGCATGTTTCTAGGACAAATTAAAATGGTATTTAAATGAATTTTATGTCACTCCTGACATTTCCTCTCCTAAACTATCCTATGACCAACTTGATAGCAGATTCTTAGCTACACAAAACCTCTGATTGATCTGAATGCCCATATTTAAAGGTGGTCTACATACTAAGCACCTGAATCTCTTCTGTAAGAAACAGCACTATTTGAGCATAGGAAAATACCATAATTAGAACTTACTAGTTCTGAACAGTGGTCTCCCCGAAAGCTTCATAGAAAGCAAGATTTCTTCCATAATCATGCTGGCACTGGCCTGTTTTGCTCTTGCTGGAAAAGGTGTCATGTGCTAGTTTGGAAGAAGGAAGAAACTACAAGTCTGGCTTCAGTCTACTGGAATCACAAGTAGGGACAATGAATATGTTCATCCTATAACCCTAAAGAAACCAAAACTGGCATCCATCAGTGTTGCACATGGCCAAATTAATGGATTTGTCATTCAGAAGATTGTGTAAAGTTCTGTTCATCATTGTTTAGGAAAGGTTAATTCACTGGGAAGCGGTACGGAGAAAGTTTGGAAGGAAATTGCAAGCTTCTTCTTGGAGAGGATCTGGACTTGTTCAACAGCTTGGCAAATCACAAGAGAAGCTATGGATTCAGTACAGATAGACAGTGACCTCAGAGGGAAGAACTTTCTCTGTTATAGGATAATGCTGGCAAATGAAAAGGGGATTCTCTCATCAGAGGCAGATTGGGAACAGCCTTTCAATGAGAAGCAGGTGTAAGAAACCCATGTATCTTATATATAGCTCTCAATGCCTTTCTGAAAGTAAATATGACATTTGGTTTCCTGGAAGAGATGGTGAATGCACTAAAAAGATACAGGCAGCTTCTTGCAGTTTTAAACCCTCAGCCAATCCTTTATTTCCCAACACTGAGGGAAGCCAATAATGCTCATTATCTTTTTCATCTCAACAAATTAATTGTTAGTCCGATACATTTGTAAACATTTTTTCTAGAGGTAGTGAAATGCAAGGCTCAATTTAAAAAAAAAACTACCAAATGTTAGGGGTTTTTTTGTTCTATGAACATGAAATGCTATCAGTAACAAAATAGTTACAGCACAAGAAAACCAGAACAAAACCTAATATCACTAACTACTTCTAACAACCTATCGGGTGAAATTGAGTTCTAGCGTCATGGGCTCAGTTCTGAAAGGACTGAAGAACTCAATCTTCATCCATCTCCCTGGGGAAAATCCTGGGCACCTCTCAGGATGGCGGTTGCAGTATGAGGAATTGGGATGAACTGTAAATATTGAAATGTAAGTCTAGTGTAAGTCAGTGTGGTGCAAGTAAATAGTGAGAACTTATTCAAGATTAATTACCCAAGGTTAGACAGCAGTTCTTTCATTGTGTCACTCAGCACATTAGGCCTGAAGCTATATTTCTCCATACCATACTTATGTCAGCATACACAATGCTAACATAAAAAGCCTGTGCAGTCCATTTATTTGAGTCCTCAGAAGATGCTTTTGAAAGAAAAATAATGTGATTGTAAAATTTCATTTCAGATCTTGGGCATTAAAAAAATACATGCCCTTTTCTTTCATCTTTAAATGTAAGGCAAAGAGCCGCTTGATTTCTCTTGTTGAGTTAAAATGAACTAGAAGACAAAGCACATGAAGTAAAAATCCTTCAAGCATCATCCCTTTAAATCACTGCTTTGTGGCAGAAAAGAAAGTGGCTTTTCAGCATATGAAAATATTATTATATAGCTTGGCTTTGTGGTTTTGGGTTGTAGACCAAAAGAGAATGTTTAATTTGCTGAGAAAGATAAATCTGTTTCTGTTTTGCATTCCACAAGTATTCCAAAGCATATTTTCTTGTGTGATAAATAATCGTTCAAGACATCTGTCAGATTGCTCCCAGTGTTTGCATTGGGTTCAAAGTAAAACCTCCTAACTCTCCTACTTGCCTTCTACACAAAGTATTTGGACAAAGCTAAGGCAGGAGGCCTTCACATATCCTCAGGCCTTAGGCAGAATTCCTCACTGAAATCATGCTCAGGCCCAGAGAAATCCCACTGGCAAAATATAGCACCGGCTGATATTATCAAGGTCCTCCTCATCAATAGCTTGTGTCTCAGATCCAGTATGTGACAATGCTGTGCTGGATCAGGTCCATGTCCACCTGTTGAAAATAACTACTGTAAAATACTTGTCATCCTGGGAGGAATTACTCCCATCCAGCTCCCATCCTTCTCATCTTGCTGTTCTGGAGGCCCATGCAGTCACCAGATTTACCCTCTTTAGGCCAGGAGCTCTGCAGCACTGCTGACCTGTGGGTTGCTGTAGGCTCACAAGAGCACTGCCCAGACAAAGGACCTTTCTGCACACCACAGCCGAGTGCCAGGCACGCAATGAAAGCTAACATGGAATCATTTTCACTGGTTTGAGTTCAGCTCTTCCACCATTTATAAAGCTCTTCCACCATTCTGCCAACTGCTTCATTTTAATCCACTCACTTTGGATGTAACAGGACCTACTTTTGTTTGGAAGACGCTTTTTAAAGTGGAAGCTGCTCTTTTCCACAAGGAATTAAACTGGTGACTCTCCTGAGTGACCCATATTCAAAACTGAAGCTATGAAACACTTTCATTTCTCTGCCAGTACAGCAGTATGTCAAAAAGTCAAGTCTTGTAGAGACTTTTTGAGGCACCATTAGTCGTCATTCACAAAGCAATTTAGGGGTCGAAACTACTGTTTCATTTTCAGTGGTAGGAAAATGAAATTCAGCTGAAGAATAGTTTTACACCTTATCAAAGAAGTGCTAAATTGAAAGTCTTCATTTATATGAGTTACATTTGCCTCGAAGCTTGTAGAGGGAGAAAGCAGGAAAAACTAACCAGATACTCTCCAAAATATGTGTCTTACATTTTGGAACATTATTCACCAGAGTGACAGCAAGATTTAGAGCTAACCCAAACCTGGGGCGCTCCCACTGTGACTACAGTCTGCCTTTCCACTGACAGAATTACTAACAGCTGACTGCTAGCCAGAGAATGTATGTCCAGTACTATGTGCAAACAGGTGTTTTTACAGAAGGAACAAAATTAAGTTTTCCATGAGATTGAACAGTGGGTGTTGCTTCAATTTTGACAATATTTTTAAAAAATTCTTCTGGTAACCTTAGTGCTTTATTTTTAACCAAGACACATGCAGACAGACAGAAAGAAAGTCAGACAGCAAGATAACTCCTACCCTCGCGGGCTGCAAAGCCACTGCTGCCTACACACAGCAAACCCAACAGGCAGGCCAGAAAAATGTCACATGTGCCCAGAGATCCAAAATAGAGAAAGGTCAAGTATAAGGGTCAAGATAGTTATGTGACAAGTAATGAGATTCAGCTCTGGGGAACTTCTTTCCATTCTGTCCAATTTCATCATGTTAGTAAGCAGCTTTAGCGTTCCAAGCAAACAACACAAACATGAGTGCACCACCACGGCAGGTAACCCTTCCGAAACCTTAGAGAAGAGGCCAAGGCTGAAAGCACATCATGCTCCAGAAGTCCTTTTAGATACAATGTCTCCAAACTAGGTTTGGAGGTACGTGAGCCAAACATACACAACTTAGAACAGTAGTTGGGCCTCCTAAAAGGGTTCTTATAGAACAGGTACTAAAGCTACTTTTCTGAGCTATAGCACATCTGACAGTACTTAAACTTCACTAATTTTACTTAAATTTCACAATAATTCAAAATAAATTTAATAATAATAATAATAATAATAATAATAACACAGTTGAATGATGAAGCTCTTTGTTATCTACTGCCACTGATGTATTCCAGCTCCAAGACTCATCTGCCAGCGGATTATGCTGAACTTCACCAAATGCTACTACTTTATGAGAGAACATGAACAGGCACATTGCATTTAATCAAAATCAAAATCCTGATGTGATTATTTTATGACAGCCACAGATAAGAAGCCAAATTGATAACCAGATATTGCTGAAATTCCCAGATTAACTTCCTGTGATTTCATATTGAAAAAGCAGGCACAACATCAGACATGAGATGAAAAAGTTGTCCTGCGTTTCAATCTGCTGACCACAAGCCTGACAAATTTTTCTTCCCTTGCACCGTTAATTACTTTGGGTTTGTTTCTCAAAAAGCTCTTTCAGAAAGTTGTACAGAGAGTAATAAACACGCATTACTCATCAGATCCTGGAAATCTCGTTGCATTTATAAAAAGCTTTCAGAATAAATGGATCTCAGTTCTAATGCTCTGCCACAACATTAATGCCGTTGTACTCACCAAAACAACCCAGAAGCAAGTTACTGTGCTGGCATGAGCAAGAGCCCACTCTGAATATTATTTTTTAATGTTTACTTCGAAAGTTTCCTTATGCAAAAGATGAATAGCCTCCAAATAGATGTTACACAGGATCTGTCAGTAAGCAGGTTTTAATTAAACTGAACTCATATACAGTTCCATATGACTAAAGGGATTAAACAACGTTTTGAAAGATTTACTGCACTGCTAACATCTCTAAATTTGCATCTGGAAGCATCTTACTAAATCACCAAGTAAACAAAAACTTATTAAAGCATGGGCTTATACCAGATTTAATAACACAACTTTTTCTGTAATAGCTAGTGACACAGCTACTAATTCATCACTTTCTTGTATATGAGGCTGAATTTTCTAAGCCAAGACAAGAACCACACACTTGTGGGGTTTTTTGGTGGAGTTCACAGTGGTTTTCCTGGGTAAGAAAGCCAGCCCAGTATCTGAGATACCAAGAGTGCCACTGCAGCAGAGATTAGAGGCAGGCGGGGATGCAGCTTTTGTAAATCAGAAACAAACATTCCAGCCTACAGTTTCTAAATTCATTACTCGATACAGGGTTTTGCTTCAGATCAGTATGATGAGGCCTTACAAAAGGAGGGAGGAAGACAGAACAAAAGCAAAATAAAATCAAATCATGCCACTACCTTGAAAATGGGATGAAAATCCCTGCTGTCTCCCTGGAGCTGGACATGTCCATCACATTCCAAACTCACCACGAAAGTTTGGAGAGATGAAACAAAAAGGGTTTACCAAGAAAACGGAGACTGCAAAGCAACAAACAAACAAAGCCCCCAAAAATCCCAAACCCAAAACAAAAACCCCAGAAGAAAAGCTGTGTGTCTCTCCAGCCTGATGTCTGAAGCTGCAATGCATCCTAGAGCCTATCTACCTCTCCGAAGGGACTCACCACAAGCGTGCAGCACAGGAACTTGTTCATTGTGGTCGGTGGAAGAAACCTCAGTGCGCTGGGAATCAGGCAGAGAGTCAGCGCCAGGCTCCAGCAGCTGCTTACATTCCCAACATTAAAGACACGATATATATATAGTCCCGGTGTAACAGGAAGCTTGGGCTCAGCTTTGATCACACATTCCCTGCCATGACCAAACTTTTCTCTCGCGCACTCCCCCTCAACTCCCCCCAACCCTCCCCCCCTCCTTTTTTTTTAAGGAACCTGTAAAACTTGGTGACTTAATGGAACCCTTTGAGCGCCGTAACCACAGACTGGAAAATGCAGGAGGGAGTGTCAGGGGCTGGCCAGGGGAGGGTTTAATTGCTCTCTGTCTGGGTGTCTGGCTGTGCCGCCCTGCGCTCCGCTCAGCAGCGGGGCCGGAGGGAAGACTCCGGTCCCTTGGCTCGGCTCCCCGGGGGCTCCCAGCAGCGGGGCTGGCTGGAAGCAAAGGCCAGGGCGGGGAAGCTGAGGAGAAGAAGCGTACCCGCTCGCTCCCCTTCCCTGCTGAGACAAGAATGCGAGGGACGGCGCCCGCCTCTCGCCGAGGCTGCCCGAGCGCCGCCGGCCTGCACCGGCCCGGGGGAGAGGCCTGTGTCGCTTTTGCTGTGATTTGCCAGCGACAGTCATGTCTTCAGCAGGCTCCTGCCCACAGGAGAAGCCGCACTCAGGGGGCTGTTCTTCCTTCCCCCCAGTTTAAGTTAGAAAAGGGCATTTTTCTAAAGCCATAAGGATCAAACTCTGCTGTTCGTGCCTCCCGGGACTGCTCCGAGGGCTCCATGGAAGCCCCGGGGAACTTGTGTGAGCCAGACGTGGAGCAGAGGAAAGGTGCAGAGAAAGGATTTCTTCTCCCAACTTGCAGATAGCCATAAAGGATTATGGGAGCCTGTGGGATCCTGGGGTAGAAGCCAAACCTAGATGTGCCTTCAGATTTCACAGATGGTTTTCTCTCCCTTTTCACAGGCCGGACCAAAACCTCAGCTCTGGATATACCAGCTCCTGAGCATTTGAAACTGGGGCCCCTGTTGGCACTGGGCTGTGCAGTTTTGCCCCTTTGAGTCACAAGGCTGAGCAGGATTGGCAAAAGAGTGAGGTGGTAAAAGCCGGCATATTATTTCATAAAAATTCAGCTACACTGTCTGGAAACCATCATCTTCAAGGACAGCCTCACACATGCCTCTTTACAAATCCGTAACCATTTGAACATGCATCAAGCATAACCTAAGATTGAAACAGATGCTGGTTACACTTGTCAGGATGATGAAAATTCAAGACACTTGAATTAGTAGGAAGTTCTCCATAATAAGTGATGTGCAAACTGGCACAGAAACCCTGCCACTCGAGGGAGCATTGCTGACATCCATTGGGTAGTAGTCACCCCTTGACTGGTATTGTACCTGGAATGGATGATGTAACTGTTACTGTAATCTTTTCAGAACTTTTAAGTACTTTAGCATTTATTCTTAAATATATTTATGAACATACTGCCAGATAAAAGCATAGTAATGCCAATAAACAAATTCTACCTGTATGTTCCTGCATTTTCATTGTGGGGCAAGGGGAAGAACTGTTCCTGACATGGATGTCTTTGAGCATGTCAGGGTAGCTATGTGTGAGTATGGTATTCTCCATACAGGGACCAACTTCGGTGTCAACCATAATGCTACAGCAATTCCATCAGCAGAAGTTATTAAATTCTTAAGCAGAAGTTTAAACTGAACTACTTTTATCCCCTCAAAGGCCAGGAGCTGGACATGGCAATGTGTCTCTTCTGATTGGAAGCGGCTGCAGTGTCAAGTCAGGGGTTCCTAGGAGGTAGGCAAGGCTGATTGCTCCATCTCAGATGCAGCAGAAAGAAAAGCACCAAACCCATAGCAAGCTTCCCGTGGTTAATTAACACTGTTAACTGAATTTCAATGGGCTTTGGACGGGGCTATGTCTTCTTGTTGCTGGTACTAGCCATAAATGCCCAACAGCTGGCTCTGTAGAGAAATAAAACTATAGCTCATAAGCCTATTTAAACAGGTTACTGTGTATGGACAATAGTGTTCGTATCAGAATTTTCTAGAGATGGAAATATTTTATGCAATTAACCAGACCAGAAAACAAATTAAAAAGCCATTAAAATTCTTCAGCTGAAAATGGCACTATTGTTAAGAAGTAGCATCTTCAACACAACTATTTTGTCTATATTTTTGTTCAGAGTTAGATACGCTGACTTCTCTGAAAAGATGTTTTTCATCCCTAAGCCGTGAAAAAACTGACAGAGGTTAATGAGAAGAAAACAGATCCTCCTCAAGCTCATTCAGCTGAGTGGAAAGGGGGCAAGGTGTATCTCTTTCAATGACGATTGTGGGTTTGGACAGCTGCTAAGGAGACCATCATCTTAACCATACGTGAACATGAAAGTTTCAACTATCTAATCTCGTTGGAATCTGTAGAGCTGGCTGTGGATGTTAGGAGAGAACTGTATGCTTGTACTTAGCATGTTTGATCCTGAAATCACATACACAATAAATACAGGATCCCACACTGCCATTTTCGGTGTCACTTTCCAAAGAACAACTGTGCTTTAACAAGGTTTAAACTGCAGTTTGAATGTTTTCACAAGTGTTTTACAATGTTGCCACTTTGCCTTTGGGAATTAGTTAAGATGTGCTTTTGCAGAGCATAGAATCATAGGACAAGGCAGTAAACCCTGTAATAAACACTTGTCCATGCTACAACCAAGTTGTCCTCAGCAGTGTTTAAAAGAACTACATTTGTGACTACATGCCATAACAGAGAAGGGACACAGCCTGAAAATATTTTTTAAAAGTTAAGTGCCTTAAAGTATTCATCATTTATAGTACAGTTTACAAAGTGTCATAGGAAAAGAAACAAAAAAATCAGGTTTTCTTCTTTCACTAACAAACCTGAAGTGCTGAGTGTTACAGGCGTTAAGTACACCATTCCATTCCATGTTACAGGATTACAACTAGCTTATTTTAATTGTCATTAATTAAAAGTGATGCAGAAACAGCCCTCTAGTTACAGAAATGGTTCACAGCAACTTGTAACAGTACATAAGACTGGAGGAAAAGCACAATTTGCATTGGGCAGACTGAAGGTTACCAACACTACATTGCTTTCAATCTGCAGTGATGTGCTTTTGGTAGGACATCAACTTATTGATTCACTTGCAGTCATATTTCCAGACAGGTATTTATCTTTCCCTGGTTTTTATCCTCACTGTTTGTATTGCTGTCCTGGATGTTATTATTGTTGTAAATCTATTTTTGTTCCCATGCATCATTATAATCACCAGGTCTGTAAATGGCTTTGCTCTTCCAGCCTGTCTGATATCTGGAAAAATTCACAAGTCCTGACCAGTGAGTTGGTGCTGGCAGGTGAACACTGCCTCGCTGAGTCATCTCAATATATCAGTGTGATGTTTATTGAGCCCAAGCAACAAACAGTGGGAAGACTGTGGCTTCAGGCTTCGGACGTAGCGTTCACCACATGTTGCATTTAGAGAACACTCAGAGACTCGTCATTAGGAGATTTCTGTCAAACTAAAGGGAAGAGGAAAAGGGAATCTCAAAAAGATCGATTGGCTCTGAAAGCAAACATATTAGTAGCTGCAAGAAGGAAACAATCTGGCATTCTGCCATGCTATTACAGCTGTCCCTTAGAAATGAATCTCTGTCTTTAAATTACAAGAGCTGATGATCTGAACTATCCTGAGAACACTTTGAAAATGGAGGCTTAAAGGAAACTGTTAATCTGCAGGCAGTGTGGTGGTACAGGTAGCAGGAAAGCGTGTCTCAGACTTGGCCAAAGTAGGAGAAAACCTGCAGCTATTTCCCCATCCTTTTTCTCTCATATAACTCAGAAACTTTGGGGAAAAGATTTCATGCCAGTATATACTGAAGGAAGAGAAAAGGTATTTAGCTAATAATATTGTAAAAAGAAAGCTTATACCTATGTGATTATCTTTGTTTTAACTGTATGGCTTGTTTTATCTTGTAAGTGGATTTGCCTCATTTTTTTAATTGAGACTTTGGCTTGTTTTGTAAATCTGAGGCAGATACTTGGGGCTAATATACAAAAAGGAATATCCCACTTGTCAAACTGTGTCCAGAGAAGGAAATATGGAGCTTGTCCTATCAAAACAGAACTTCATTTGGATTATAGGATTCAAATGGAGTAACTGGAAAATTAAGTCACGAAAGATATATATAGCAGTATCAGCCATTAAAAAAAAAATTAAATAGAAACATCTTCTCCAACTTCACCAAAGAAGGACATATATTCTTTGCTGTTTGGGCTTGTCTACCTAGGGAATTAAGTCAGCTTGTGAATCTGAAGAGTGCTGGTTCCCTGTGTGGACACCCTTTGTTGGTAGATAACATTATCTTCTCTAGTTCCCTTTCAAAGTGGATTGACACCATATAATTCATCTGGATTTGTGAATGTTTCAGGTCGTATAAACAATTTGAACTGAGTAAGATCAGATTCCTACCTTTCAGATGACTGTAGTTCAGAGTAAGCCCACCTCTTTGTAAAGGGGCCACCAAACTGCTGCACTGTAAATTTACATCCCAGCCTGCTTCACAGTCACTCCAACCTACAGGCAAACCAGCATGAGCATAAGGAATGCTGAAGAGCTGCGAACTGAGAAATGACAGTTTTATTTAGCCATTCCTGCCCTTGCCATTTTTGGATTTCTTCGTAACTTGATCTCTGTGACATCAGGAGGCTTGGGGCAATGATTCAGATCCTTCAAGTACTCAGAAACCAGTGAAGTTTTCTGAAAAACTCAGTCGTAAACCCATTTGATAAGAAGGAATTCATTGTTCCCAGAATCAACATTTCCAGTTAACACCAGTACTCCAAAAGAGAAAGAGACAGCACGTATTTTACCGAAAGCTATGGAAACTGGAACTGAAACAAGACAAGCTTTAGCCAGTAAGATTTTCTGGCTAACAGGTTTTTCTTTTTTGTCTCTACTAATTTGCTTGCTACTGTGTAATTGAAGGTCACTGGTTAAGGAAAATGGTCCTCTTAGCTCATGAGGAGCATCTGCAATTTCATTGCTTTCAGTCTGACTTCACTGTGTATATTTGGGCAGTATTAACATGGCACCAATTTCCCCTCCTTCTGGTTTTCCGTATACGCAGGATTGTCAGGCCAGAAATGATGCCACTTTCGGCTTTCAATGAATTTTGCATGTGGATCTGAGGTTTTTTTGCTACATGTTCTGAATTCAAATCTCTCAGACACTGGGTTCATTCAACTGTGAACCAGCTATTGGCTTGTGCAGCTTGATGGACAGTCTGCATAATTTACATCCAAATGGTTTCACCACCTGTGAATTGCTAGGCTCTCCCATTTCAGCCAGGAAAGTAGTTAAAGGCAGTTGTCATCTGTGAGAAGAAGCTGGCTGCTCCTGGACACAGGACCTTGGCTGCTTCTTGTCACAGTAAACATCTACAGTACAGCAGGGGCTTTCATTGCAGAAGAATCTGAAATGCAGGTGAGGTAAGAGACTGGAACCTCGAGTGTAGACTTGGCTGAGGTTGGACAGAAAAACCACTGTGAGAGAGTACAGTCTTCTAAAGAAATCAAACAAAATAAGAATATTTGGTATAAAAGCAATATGTTTCAGCTGCAAATATCAAGCAATCTCCATGACAATTCTGTGAGTTACATAGATACATAGATAACATTACAAATACAGTGATTTCAGACACAGATCACTGCTTTTCTCCTTATTTATAGAAAGTTCCTGGCTTTGCCATCTGTCATATCAATGCCATGCTGCTTTGAATTTCTCCAATAGCCTTTCCTTTTCCCACTGAACTGAGTTAATGCATTTTGTCCACACCTTTGAGAGTGTCATGGTCCTTTCCCTCACTAGTTATCTTCATGTCTCTTTTCATGTGGCTTCTGTTTCCTTTTCCATGCCACTGAGGCCAGCCTCAGCTTGCCCATTTTCCCCCAACCACCTCTATGTCTTCATCATTCGTAGATCACTCTTCTTGAATGAAGCTTGAAGATTCTTTACTTACTACTCTACCTACCCTCTCTGGGAGCAATGACTGCTTGATGGGCAGGCCATAAGTGTATGCAATATATGTGTAATATATATGTGTATGCATATTATAAAAAATGAATGTACTTCTCTGCCTTCTACTTGCTGTACTTTTAAAAACATTCTAAAATTTCTTAAGTGTGCTGCCTTCCTCAGACAGGTTGCGCAGCACAGCCACGAAAAAACCCCATTTACAACTATACACAGAAACAATCACAGTAAACTAACAAAATCAATAATGAACACCTAATATTTCCTCCCCAAAATGGCTGTCAGAATTTATTTGAAATTCTTTGTACAGTGTCAAATCTGCAGCTTCTGGCTTCAAAGGAAGTGAGTGCAGTGGTGCAAGCCAAGAAAAAAGGAGGGACCTTCATGAAGTAACACAGAAGGAATATGTAATTTGTGGATGATGGCAAAAGTCACTGGGAAAGCTTGCCATGTCCCTGCAGAAATAGCACATGCTCCTGTACTAAATGCTCTGCAGCACCTTTTAGGTAGTTTTGTTTGTGGCCAGACTTCAGGCATAATAAAGCTTTTGTCCTTTTCTTGGCAGAGAAGGTTGAAAACCAAAAACAGGAGGGGGGAGGAGATGGAAGGAATTTCAGACTCCTCAGGAGAGGCATTCCAGCTAATGTGGACTGTGCTACATCCTTCCTGGATGCTGCAGTGCATTCCTTTGTTTCCTCTGACCAGACATTTTCGTTTAGTCCATCAGTGCCCTACAAAGTATGTCGTACCTCCTTGGCAATGTGGAATGTATTGCGCAGTCTTTATCTTCCAGCTCTGAAGTTTCCCCAGATTTAGCGTTTTTATCACATGCTGCTCTTCACTCACAGTGTTAAAAGAACTATTAATTATTGTTTTTAATTTCTCTTACTCAGCACTGAGAAGTGAGCTAAATTAAGCTTTGGTGGAAGCCACACTAACTGTCAACTTCATGCATATTTATTCTTCATCACCAAAAATGCAGCGGGGTGGCACCCTGAGAGCAACAGCACAGATTGCAGTGATTCACCCAGCTGGGACCAGGACTTTTAAAGAGATTTCCCAGAGTCAATGATTATTGTCCACAAGGGAATGCACTGATTTAAAGATTTTGCATCTACCATACTGTGCCTCAGTTAGCACCGGAAGTTTGCTGTATTTCATGCAATGTGAATTTTAAACATTGAACATTTGTCTTTGTATGTGTATGTGCGTGTAAGATGCACCTCTTCCCTGAATCCACCTTTATTCATCTCTCCAAAAATGGATAAACTTCCCTCTCAGCTTTCTTCAAAGCTTGTCCTCTGCCAGTGGGATTTTGCTTTTGAAGCTTACCTATAACTTTCTAGCCTCTGCCTTTTTTTTTTTTTTTTTGCATGGGGATCTCCATACACGTCCATATTTCTAGAGATACAGGGATTCTTCTGGCCTGCTCTCCGAACTTTGTACTGTAAGACAAGTTTGCACGTTACCATGCTCCATTTTCAATTAGTATTCAAGAATATCACTACTAGGACAAATATTAAAGAAGGAGCCAAGGGTCAGTGGTGATGGGCCATGAACCAGGGTCCTTTCAGTGAACAAGAAATTAAAGGTTCCTCCCAAGCTTTTAGCAAGAAGCCTGTTTTTTAGCAGGTATAAAGCAGAACTTGCTTGATAAATCCGTGTATTGCAGGTTATAGTTTCCACTTGATCTTTAGTGAAGTTTTCCAGTAAGTATTCCAGCAGCTGCGAGTTCAACTCCAGGAGATGGAAGCATGGCTTCTTCTGCTCTTGAACTGGCTTAGGACTCAGGAGGCTTGAGAAGTGGAAAATAAAACAAGAGGAAGTGAGTGTTCACCCTAATAAAAAGTATTAACACAGGGAAGATCAATATACTTTTTCCTATGTAAAAACAGATATTGCAAACAAGAAAGAATAGTAATAATAATAACAACTTTAAAGTGCCCTTTCAGTTAAAGAATTCAGTGCTGCTGCTTTAAATTGTTGATGCTGACTGCACAAGGCAAGATAACATCATTCTGATTTGTTGTGAGAACTTCTCCCTAAAATGTAAAAGCCTTTCTTATCAGACAAAGCCTCTCCCTTCTCTGCTTCTGCCATCTTTTTTCATATTGCTATAAAAAGGCTAACAGTAAATGTCAATGAAAATGAAGGCAATGTGGAAATACATAGGAACTGCTGCTCTGGTCTTTTTTTTTCCCTGTGAATTCTTTTAAATAATTTTGATCTGCATCCAGAGCAGTTTATGGAGGCACAAAACAGTGCATGTGGAACAGCAGGCAAGAATGTGGAATGAATACTAATGCGCTCAAACACCCTCCCCCAAGCTCTCTAAGCCTGAAAAATCCTTCTGCAGCATAACTACTAGTTCCTGTG
Organism: Rhagologus leucostigma; assembly: GCA_013397725.1. NCBI lineage: Eukaryota > Metazoa > Chordata > Aves > Passeriformes > Rhagologus > Rhagologus leucostigma. The sequence continues at coordinate 381,710 of VZTD01004674.1, read as the reverse complement.
GAGCTTGCTTACATCCTCATGGAGGAAGGTCCTTTAGTATTTAATAGAAAATTATTATCTTTTCAAACACTTTCTGAGCTGTTAGAATTTAATACAAAATTTCATCCTTTCCATATAGTAGCTTGGGAAAAAAACCTCTACAGACTACCATGAATAAATTCTAAAATGTTTTTAGGGAAGATTTTTCAGGCCAATAATAATTTTTATAGGACCTGCCTGACTACCCCTTGATAAATAAAATGTGATTTTTTTACAGCAGCAGAATCTTGAACTAAATTGATTTTACAGGTAGATTTACCAGGACAAATTTTGACTCTTCAGTGTAAGAGGAGAACAGAAAAGGGCCACCTGTGAAAAACAGAAAAAAAAATGGGAAAAAAAACCCCCACAACCTTTTTTCCTGAAAAATATATTATAATTTCTGGAAGGCTAAATACTTAAATTATTTAAGCCTTTTTGACAGAAAATGCTACAAAAGGTCTTTCTTTATCTTCTAATTTCAGAGGTCTAATTACGATCTGACATATCACTCAGAGATGCCAGCTGAAGTCAGCGAGCTGCATGGCACAGAGTTTGGGGCCAGACCGTTATCAGAACATTTTTTTTTCACTAAACTATTAATTCTATGAAAGGGGCTATGTGATGTCTGGCCTGCAATAGCAGAAAACTGCAGTTAGTGGCATTCCCTTTTCTGCTCCGTCTTCCTCCCATTTCTCATAAATTGGGGGTTCATATTTCCTCCCATTCTGCCTATATAATGACTTTACATGCTCAGAGTGTAAATATACTTAGGTAACCATCTGGGAGGACAAATGTAAAATTTCAGCCTAAGTGTGCTTTGGATAACTCTCTTTCATATAGACTCGAGGAACTCCAAGGACAAAGTGGCTGCTGTTCCTGCTTATATGCAGAGTTTGAAGTTGCAAAGAGACAAAAAGCATCACAATTCCATAACTAAAGACAGCAGATTTACTACTTATAAACCTTGTGTGGCATAGGCTGTTTGCAGATGTTTACTTCCCCGAGGCCATTTCTCCACAAAAGGGCGGGGTGGCCCGGTGTAAGGCTTTTGAACGAGCTGACTTCAGTTCTCTGATGGGGCATCATTTCACCCATGCACTCCGAGCAAAACATCCACACCGGTCTCCAAGTTATTTTGGCTCTGCCAGTAGAGATGGGATCCGACAATCTTTCAAAGTGAAGCCTGTCATTTTTATTTTTGCCTTTTTAAAAATTCTTTTTTGGGTAAAACCCCATATACTGGTATTGCTAACACTGGATTCTGCAAAAAGAAAAGCTATAGGATTACCTTGGGTAGGTAACTAAGAAGTGGTGCTGACAGGCCTTGGCATTTAGCATGCTGACTGTGACAATGGAAAGATTTATTCAAAACTACTGCATCAATTAGAGTCTGTATTTTATTTCACTGCAATATGCTTCTTGGTGTTTTGCTTTGTAGCTTATTTAGCAAAATAAGCTCCCTGTTGAATATATCAGCTGACTGTTAAAATGAGTGAAAATCCATGGCTTTCCACAGCAGCACTGCACAGAAAAGAGAAAACCAAATTAAATCCAGATATGCTGATGAGAAGGGTGAAGGAGATTCATCAGCCACTCTGGCAACAGCAAAAGCCAGACAGTGATAGTTATCTCTTCATCTGCCTTCTCCCTGCCTCCTGGTGGTTGGAGTTGATTCAACAATGGGAGAGGTCAGAATCCAAATTAATGATCTCTAATGGAATCTCATTGTCCCACAGTGAAGAGCTATTTCTTCTGCCACCTTATCTCCATTTATGTTCAGGCAGCCTGTACCAGTTTGAAAACAAATTAGTGAGAGACTCCAAGTCAGAAACACAATTTAGTAGGAAAAATAAAATAAATGCAATAGTACAAAAAAAACCCCACTGACAGAGTGAGAGTACAACCTGACCCCCTGACGGTCAGGGGGTTGGTAGCAGTCGGATTGAATGGTGGCTGCAGTCCTCCTGGAGTGTTGGTTCTGTTGAAGCAGTGATTCTGTAGAAGGGTCTGGTCTTCCTCTGAAGGTCCAGTGGCAGTGTAGAAAGGTCTGGTCTTCCAGGTAGCAGGAAAAGGCTGCCTGTGCTGTTCCAAACCCCGGATTATATCCAGGTGGGAATGCTTGGCTCCTTCCCCCTGGGCGGAGCATCTCACAATGGGATGGTGAGTCATGAGGCAAGGCATTGTTGGGCCCATTAACAGAAGATAGTCCGGAGGGAGGAGGCAGGGAACATTGCTACAGCTGGTTTCAACAGATCATGAAGATGGTAATAGAATACACTGTAACTGAGGACACACCCTCACCATCTTTCCCTTATTTCACCCCTCCGTCCCCCACCTTACTCTATCTTGTCTCCAAAAAGGAGGAGGCATAAAGCTATGATGTTGTTTGCTGCCACTACCATATTCACTTTCCTTGCAAGTTGTGACATCTCTTTTGGGGCTTGTCTTGACTGTTTGCATTTCAGACTTCCTTGTTTTACATTCATCACAATGGGACTATGATCTCTTGAATGTTTTCTGAGTAAATAAGATCTAGGTAAGGTCAAGCATGAGGCAGTGGCACCCCACCCATGAAGAGCAGAGTGTCAGGCACTACTTTAAACATCAAATCGGAGCTCCAGTGTATGGTGCTGTGCTACTCTCTCACCCTTTTTCTGCTTAAGCAATAGCCATCAGTAGTGGTCAGAATGGCTGCATCTGTGTTAAGCTGGACTCTGAAGAGACAGATAACAACACAACAGCTAAGGGCTGTAAGTCTTGCTCAGCAGCTGAGGGCTAGTTGAGCATATGCCAGCCGAAATACGGCTGGTATGCAGATACCACTATAAGTCAATCAAGTTATCCCTTAACTAGTGGACAACCCAGGACTTGTTGAACTCTCCTGCACAGCAGCAGAGTTGCATGCCAGGATCTCCCCTTGAGTGGGGATGTCTCCCAAGGTTACTCCTCAAGGCTGAGAGAATCCTTATCACATCAGATACCCAGTAGGTGAATTGGGAATAGGAGCACTGAAACTTTGAAATTTTAGCTAAATGATATAAAGTCTTATTGTGTATCTATTATCATTTCGACATAAACCATTGACCAAGTCTGGAACTGAGCCTGAATCCAGCCATACCTGAAAATCTTTGCTGGGAAGGAGTTTAGAATGCAAGAGGATCCTTTCTGAACCTCATGACTCAAGGGAGGGTCTCCTGACAGTTTTGCCTGATGCTGTCCTCCATGCAGCACATACTTTGCCATTGAACCTTGTTAAGCCACTGTCACATTTACCATTGAACTTTGGTAACTCACTGTCTTATACCAACAAAGCGTATCATTGCTTCTGTCTTGCGAGGGAAGTGCCCAACTCCATCTGAGACAAGGTGAAACTCTAATCATGTGAGGGTCCCCCACACTCCAGCTGGTTTCATTGTATGCCAAGGCCTCATTCCTGGGATATGTAAGTACATGTGCAACTCTAAGTGTGTCAGTGGCCCACTGCTTTGAATAGGATTACTCACACTATGAAGTACCTTCCTGAACTGGAGCTTCAGTACTGAGTTGAATAGCAGAGAAAAATGCTTTTGAGATCCATTGAAAAAGTGCTAATTCAAACCCCATGTAAAATGTAGGCTAGTCTGAACAGCTACATTATTTCTCTAAAAAAATGTACAGCCATCTTGGCAGAGCTCACTTGTTATTGAATTCATTTTTATATGACAAGTTATGGGAAATGTAATAATACCTCATATTTTTCTTTTTTATGGAAACTATGTGAAAATACTTGAAGTTAACAAATGCTAACAACCTTTAGTAGTCTTTAAAGCACAACTAGAAAATTAACTTTTTTCTTTATGATGGTCCTATTTAAAAATCACAGATAGACACAACTTCTTTCCCTCTGAAAAAATGGGAAACCTTTTTAAGTAATGCATATCAGTGAAAGAAAATGCAAGTAGATATAGATCAAATAGCACCAATATGAAAGTAGTTATAGATCAAATAACATTTTTGTTTTACTGCCAACCCTTGTGGAGGTCCTTTGCTTTCTCAGATGTTGAATAGTTGCTTGGGGAAAACCTTGGGAATTGTGTGCGTTTGCCCACCATTGCATTTGTCCCAATGACTTTTCTGTGAAACCACAGTTTGTGGTACCTCCTAAGGGTATTCACAGTGAAAACTTTGTGCATCATTTTAGGCGTGTTGAAATTACTGAAATGTTGTAAGTAAGAGACATACAGGAATTTCCCTCACCAGCAGGAGATGAAGTAAACAAGTAAGAAAATTCAATTTCATCATAAACCCATTGGAGGTTGGGGTTGGGTCACCATGTCAAGCAGTATAGAAAGAATAGCTTGGTTTCCATGTTCATTAAATAGTATTCCTCTCTGCTGAAACTGCAAGCGAGAATGCTAATTAGTGCTTGCCATTCTCCATTGGACTGACACTGTGAGATGTCTAAATATTCATCTGACTAAAAAGCCGTAGCTTCTTGTGACCTAACTTATTTCTGAAGCAATTATTTAGAAGCAAAAAATTCTGCTTTCCTTTTTCAAAACTTCTCTCTCCATCTTAAGCTGTTCTAATTTTGCAAAAAATGCACAATTAATTCTTCCAAAACCCCCAATCACTTATTGCTACAATATTGTATTGATGTTACTCAAAGGATCACGTGACAGCTGTAACATTTTGCACTGAAACTGTTGGCTAGATTAATGGTATTGGCCACATTAATGAACCCCAGAGCTGGAGAGATCATTTTGCTTAGCAAACTTGGTTGCTTGTACAGAATAGATGATGCAAATGCTTTGTGGTCACTTACAGAAGATCACAGAATCATAAAATAGTTTGGGTTGGAAGGGACCTTTAAAGTTCATCTAGTTCTACCCCCATATGTGCAAATCACAGAATACTTAAGGTTGGAAGGGAACACTGGAGATCATCCAATCCAACCTGCCAAGGCGGAGTCACTTAGAGTGGGTGACCCAGGAACTCTTCCAGGTGGGTTTTGAATGTCTCCAGAGAGGAAAACTCCATGACCTCCCTGGACAGCCAGTTCCAGTGCTCTGCTACCCTCAGTGTAAACAAGTCTTTCCTCACACTGAGGTGGAACTTCTTGTGTTTTAGTTTATGGCCATAGGTCCTTGTCCGTTTTGAATACATCCCATTTTGATTGTAAGATCACTTCCTGAAACCCTAAGTTGCCGTTCCACTCATACAAACAGCACCAAAAAAAGGGTGGTTTATCTTGTCTGTGTACACAGAACATCAGCTTATCTTTTATGTCATGCAGTTCACAGAACACCTCAGTACTGAGTCCAGCAGCTTTTGTCCACTTCTTCCAAGGAGATGGCTTTGTCTGTATTCAAAGACACAAAGAAGTGGGGAGTACACCAATATTGCTATTTTGTTCTCATGGTTAACCATCACCAAAATAATTTCCTTGTTGTTTATTTTTGGTATCTTCTGATTTAAGTTATATAGACAGTTCTTCCTGATGTTATTTTGAACAACTGAAGCCTCTGTCCAACACCTATTTAAATCAAGGGAAACATTCCTATTGATTACAGAGAATATTGAACCAAGCTCTGAATTATATATAACACTTTCTGTGGTTTATGAGATGAATGTTAAAGAAAGTGTCTCTTAATTTTCTAGCACAAAGAGAATATGGATGATAGAGAGGATGCTGCCCTCTCATGGTTTTATGGATAAATATGATCTTATAATATATAAAAAATACAAAAATAATATTTTAGGTCACTACATGCTGATCTGTTCTCTTTTATGTATTGCACTGAAAGGCACACTTGCAACAGGTATCACTCCTGCCACAAAAAATGCTATAAAAGCACTGAAAACACAGCCCAGTAATTACAGACATGGAAGTAATGAAGCTCAAGGAGAAAGGGTGATGTAAGATGCAAGTTTAGTATCACCTTCTTTCAATCAATTTTTTAAGCTTGTCCATTCCCCAGATGAACTGTTCCACACACCGTGCTTTCTCTGCTGGAGAAGTCCTGGGTGCCACTATGCAAGAGGTACAGAAAGTATTTTTCTAGTTTAAGAGCAAGTCAGTTCCAAATTACTGGGATCTTTTTCCTCTCCAAATGAGTAATTGACTGAGCATGCATAAAGGAATAGAAACAGGTACAAAATGGCTGAGAGCACATTAGGCTTCCTACACATCCTTGGTAGCTGTTGAACAGTATGGAACACATCCAGCACACCCAACATACCCAGTGCATGTGATGCCTGAGATGGCCACCTAAAAAAACAGAGACTAGACAGGAATAAGTGAATAAAGGTTGGTATTTATTTGAAGGGCCTACAAAGGTACACCCTGGGCAGCCCAAAGGCTACTCCTGAGATGGACCCTGAGTCATGAGTTCGTCACATTTTTATAAGTTCAGTTCATTTGCATATCAGGGTTAATTCTCCAGTTAAAGCTTCAGTTAAGGATATAATTTTCCCCAAGTTTACCCCCTCTTCTAAGATTTTGGTTTACACATTTTGGGCCTGGGACAATCTGGGTGTCCTTGGGCCGCAAACTTAGAGAGGCTTTGTTATGTCTAACTAGCATGAGAGAATAGAAGTTAACAGGCTACAAGAAACTTCAGAGTTACACACTAGGCAGTACAGGATTTGAAAAATATAAAAGTTAAAACTTAAGGCATCACATGCAGGACCCAGGGCAGCTGCTGAACCAACTTCAAGATCAGAGCTTGTGTTGGTCTTCTGTGCCCTCTGTGCACATTTTCTGCCCAGTTGATAATGACCTTTATTGTCTTCATGACCAGTTGGAAATTCATAATGAAAAACATGTCGTTAAATGAGAAGACCTTGTGTGGTGATTTCCCTGGGAAAAGACTCCTGCAGGCTGTTCAAAGCAGCTTTTTTTTTTTGTGAGAATTTGGTATCATACTGTATAACCTCAGACCGTGAGCTCAATCACATCTCATATTCTGTGGAATCCTTCATATGCAAAACTATGAAAGAAACCACATCAAGATGTGCAGACCACTGAAGTCTTCAAATAAACCTTACCCACATTTATCTATCACTTCCAAACTAGGAATAACAAAATTCCATTTTGACTAACTGCTAAACTATGTTGAATTGGAAAAAAAATGCATAAAATAACTAGTTGTATTTAAACAAATCATAGGCCAGAATAGGCAATTAGGTCATGTAGCCTTGTCTCCTGCATAACAAGAATTTTCCCTAATTACTGCCAATATGTTTTGTTCGACTCTAACAAAATACTCCAGGAAAGCACTGGTGTGAAAATGTTGAGAAAGATAGTTCCTCTCTTCCTTTGTCAGTTTGTAAAGGTTAAATCTCTGTCATTCTTAAGGGTTTGAGTATTTCTCCTTCACTTCTCACTGAAAGATATCTGTCTGTCAGTCATCATTTTATAGCCTCATCGACAAAGTATATCTTAATTTAATAGATGGATCTTCCAAACAGTTGTTACTCAAAGGGTTTTTTTTTCATGGAGACTTTCTAAAAAAAATAATGGATCTGTCTCCACAACGATATTTTTAATAGTTTTGGGTGTAGTCATGACAATATAATGTAAAATAAACTTTTGTTCCCACATGGGGTGGTAAACCCTGGAAGTTATTGCACTGAAAAGGGAAATTCACTCTAGGAATAATATGGCTTACCCATTTTTTCAAAATTGGACTGGGATGTTTCGGTCTGGCCATACTAAGGCTAAAAAATTACTTGGATACCAAGTGTGAATATTCAACACATTTCAAATAGTGTTTCAAATCTGTTTTGGGTCAGGTTATAATACTGTAATAGGGTGAATGGCAGCAGAGTAATTCTGATTTCCAGTTGGTCTCAGGGAAGAAAGCCTGTCATATCTATCACAGTCAATCAGATATATCCCTCTGAGCACAGACTGGATTTTACTTCTCCTGAGCGTCCTAGAGAAAGTCAGAGTCCAGGCTTCCCCAGTTACTCATCTCTGTTTCTCCATGGTGCATGTTGCATGTCATGGTAAACAATTTTAAAATGTCAGAATAAAGTTAGGATAAAAATATACTGTAAATTTTTTTTACAACTCCATTTCTCTGTAGCAGATTTCTGAGTATCAAGAGTCAGCTCACACATAGAATCATATTAAAAAATCACTTGAACATATCTCTTTGTCTCTTCCCAAAGTAATTGCATTAGAAAAAACACAGAAGAAAAGCTTATGACAATTCATATTGCCATATGGACCAAATAAGAGGGTAAATACCTGCTTGATACATGCCTGCACAAGAGGACAATTCAGACAGCTAAACAAGCATACCTTTTCAATTCTTCTCAAAAGACTCGAGTGGAATAAGTGTCTGGCAAAATTATCTGATAAAGGTCCACTTTGGGGACACTGTCACAAACCTCAAATTTCCATTCCACTAAGAGGTGTGATGCTGGCAAACAGAAAGAGATGCACCTATAGCAAATCCACAGATCCAAAGTGAAATACTCAGGGATTTGCATCCTCTCTGATTCATATGATGGTGTAAGAGGCTTGTGTCTTATTCAGCTACACATCTTGCTAACAAGCATATCCTGCTACCCATATACTCTGGGTTGAAGTTATGAATGTTTCCCTAATAGAGGGCTACATTGAAATACGACCACTTTGCATTTATCTTACTACATTGAAAATGCATATAAGCAATGGTGCAAGTTAAATAATGTTTGTCAAAATCTACCCTGGCGTTTCGATTCACCCAGTCTGCTGCTAAATGTTCTTTCTTCCTCTCTGCAGCTATGCTAAATACAGCATGGCATATTTTATATATTCAGGATTGGAAGGCATTTAATTCATTACATCATACATCTTCAGAATCTTAACCAGAAATATACCTTGCCAAATATGTATATTTAGCCAGTGGCTAAACCCAATGTTACAGAAAACAGCTTCAGAAGGCTGTGCAATCCTGGGAAATTATATGCAAGCTCTGTAGCCTGAAGCTTTAGAGAAGTGGCTTATGGACAACACTACAGACTCTCCAGCTTCCAGGATTAGGTGTAGCCAGGCATGGCCGCCATTACCACAACCCAAGATGATAGGGAGAATAAATGATCTTGCTCCAGAAGGTATTTTCAGTGTGTATTGTCACAGACCAATAAAGTTTTGAGTCTGTTGCTCCACAGGAAACAGAGCTCCGCCTGAAGGGGCTGAAGGGTACATGCCATAGAGCCATCCACCAGTGCACGTGAATGAAAGATCCAAGACAAAAGGAATGAAGAATGAAAAATGGCATTTACTCATAGCTGTCTTTTGGTCCACTGAGCCCAAATTTTCCATCACTGTTGAGCATGGTCAAGTGCCAGAGAGAATTACAGAATCACAGAATCATTTAGGTTGGAAATGACCTCCAAGATTATTGCGTTCAACCTTTGACTGATCACCACCTTGTTAACTAGACCATGTCACTGAATGCCACATCCAATAATTTCTTGAATGCCTCCAGGGACAGTGACTCCACCACCTCCCTGGGCAGTCCATTCCAATGTTTAAGAACCCTTTCCTCAAAGAAATTCTTCCTGATTGAGGTGCTCTCATTGTATTTTGGAATTGCTGCTTTTCTCTGTGGAAATCTGCTTACTGAAATAGCTGTACAGTGAAAACAGCTCCAGACCTACAAAACAGAGACTCACCTTCTGCTTTATACATGTTTTGCATTAGCTGTGCCTTGGGGTTGTTTTCTTACCCATACCTCATCTTGCCTTATTAGTATGGATAAAGGAGCTGATAACTACAAAGATTACAAGGTTTTTATTCAGAATCCCCCAAGGGTCATTTTGAGCATTTTGTAGCTATTTATCTACCCAAAACAGAAAGCAAATGGACAAGTAAAAGAGAGAGGAATGAAACATTATGCAAAGAAAGAATTGAAAGAACTGGGATGGCTTAGTCTGAAGAAAGGGAACTTCTAAAAGAGTAACAGCAAAATTAGCCATTCTCTACCCATACTGAGCACAGAAGAGAAAGAAATGAAATTAAAAGACAGCAAAAGAGTTGTAGGCTGCACCCTGGAAATACTTTCTGTTTGGAAGACTGTTGAATATTGGCAGAGGTTGTGTGAAAAAGTTATGCCTTCAGTGTCACTAGGATTGTATAAGTAGAGGTTATAAAAACCTTTGTCAGCTACACCTGATTTTATCTGGAGACAGCAGAAGGTCTTCACTGGCTTCTCACGGTCCTTTCTAGGGAACTGCCACAGTCCTGAATAAACTCTTCAAATTCTGCTCCCCTTTTACTGACACTGAAATCACAAGAGCTGCAAGTTATGAAAGCCTCAGTAAAGAACCAGGCAATATTTCCGAAAGGTTTAGGGAGAGGCTTTCCAGGTACCCCTGAAGACTTTAGGCCCACTACACCCATTGTCACCACAGAGAGAGCGTTAGCAGAGGTGAAGGGATGAAGCCATGTGATTAGAGGACATTTTCTGTTGGGTGTTTTTACAAGTAGACAGGAAACCAAATTAACAAACTCTTGGCAGAGTTATGAGGCAAGAGCTTTGTATTTATTGTTCATAAGGAGGTATTGCTGTTTTCTACCACTAAGCCTGCATGCCTTTTCCTCTGAATGCAGTTCCAGCAGTCTCCTATAAATTACTGGACTTCATGGCAAGTGTTGTGTATTTGGGGCACATCAGGAGGCAACACAGACTGCAAGAGCTTGAGCTGGGGATGTTGGTTTCAAAAGAAGATCTGTCCAGGGCCTATCCAAACTTGTCCATTATTTTGCCAGGAACATCAAGAAGAAGGCTTACAGACAGAAAATTACTTTCTCCTAATACAGAGGTCTTTTTTCAGAAAACTGAGAAAAAAAAGTACCTCCTAGTAGAGCCACCTTTCCTCCCATATCTCCCTGATGGTCCTTACCTACCAGGTCTAAGAAGAAGCAAGTAGGTGCAAAACAGGTCTGAAATGTTTGATGAGGTATAGGGGAAGTAGCAAAGCTCAGATTTTCGAGGAGCTCAGTGCAGGGCTGAGTTTGGGATCTATTCTGTACAAGAGAGTGGGGGAGGTATTCACACCAACCAGCTGAGGGAACTACACAGGGAAATACACCTGTGGACTCTTACCACCGTAAAATGAATGTGCTTAAATCCTCTGAGCAGGTTTGCAAGGGCAGGGGAGAATCTTCTAATAAGACCCTTTGATCAGGGGAGGCCTTGAGAGAAACCCAGATGTACATCTGGAACAACAATCTTTCCCCTGGCTGCACCATTCCCTTCTAGGGAATTAGAAAGCAAGTTTGAGGATGGCTGAGGCTTTTTAATACAACACAGTACTTTTATCTAAGCAAGGCATGTCCTCTGCCCATCACACAGGCACTATCAGGTACTAAGTTTCCCAGATGTAGTGTCATGTAGTGTCAGTCATTCTTAGTACCTAGTCAGTTTTTCTCGTGAGCCTTTTCCAAGCACTCTAAAGCAAGACTCAGCCTTTTGTTGCAGTCTGACGTGTTTTTCAACCATTTCTAGGATTTATCTGGTGTGCTTCAGACGTGCTGTAGGCTCTGCTCCAAATCATGTTTCAAGGACCATTTGTTTTAGTCATTTCTGGGTTAGTCTGTACCTCCCAGCACAGCTTAGTCCAGGCACTTGCTCTCCCATCACAAAAGTGACTCTGCCAAGACACTGTCTTCTCCACCCCTTCGCTCTTGGGTGAACTCACTGTCCCCAAATAATTTAATCTTCCCACTTGGCTGTAGCTGCCTTTTCCAATGAAACTAAAGCCGCTGGCAATCAAACCTTCATTCCTGAGAGAAACACCGAGAATGATCCATCGGTCTGTTTCTTGATCTTTTGAGGCTGTTTCTTCCAGTCAGATGCAGAACATAGAAGGAAATGTGTTCTTCAGTCACAGGAAATTCAGGGGGCAGGCTTGAGCAAAGGGGGAGTAGCTCCAGAAGACAAACAATAAAATATAAAATAATGAAATGAAACGAAACAAAATGAAATGAAATGAAATGAAATAATAAAATAAAATAAAATAAAATAAAATAAAATAAAATAAAATAAAATAAAATAAAATAAAATAAAATAAAATAAAATAAATGTTCAGTGTCAGAATCTGAGTGGTATTTATGACTATACAGGAAAATACGAGCATCTATGCGGTTTCAATGTTTTTTGAGAGCAATAAAGCTAACATGGATCTAGTCCATTCTCTAAAATTCTGCCACAGCGTGTTATTTCTAATTCTTGAAGATTAAAGCAGCCTCTGGCTCTCCCTCAGTGACCCAATAGGTATTGCAGGCTGCCAGAAAATAAATAAGCTGTATTAATTGCCCTCTGTGGTGGTCTGTCTTCCAGGAATGGTTGGCACTATCTCTGTAGCCATTGCAAGTTCTTGCCAATGGCTACGACTAAGAAGTGGATGGGTAATTGTGACCCCTGTTTTCTGGTTTCCTATATTCACCACAGGTATATCACACCACAGTGAATTTGGTATTAAAGATACTGACAATGCATAACATCAAAAGTTTCTCTTCAGGCATTCATTATCTACAAGAAAAGTACTGAAAAAAATAACCCAAGGTTAAACTTCGTTAGTAACTGGTGTGGATTTAATTTCATTTAACAGCGGAATTCACACTTGAATCATTTTCCTTTCCTGGGCAAAGTTTTGACTGCTGACAGGGTTTTCCAGTAAAGAAACTCAGGGGACCTCCAGTCATTCCAGCTGAAGACTCTCTTAATTGTCAATCAACTACTTAGAGCTGCATTCCATGGAACTGTGGAGCTGGAGAGAAAAAATAAACACAAACAATGCATTCCACTCTATTTTAAGAGGTTTGCTGTTTTTCTTTTTTTAAATTTTTTAATCAGTGCAGATATTAGCTCAGATGCACATTCTCAGCTTTCCCAGTGTTCTCTATAACACATCTCTTACAGGAAAACCCTAATGAGGTCTTAGATTCAGACTGTGTTATGCTTGTGCTCTTTCCAGTACTCAGAGGAAAAAACACATTGCCAAAGTTCCTTCAATGTTTATATCTTAGAGGCAATACCTGGTGTGTGAGATCACTGCACACACCCAGGCTTTTCATTTTGAGACAATTCTTGTAAGTTACAATAAAGACAATATGTTTTGCAAAATGCACTGTTTCCAGGACCAACAGTTACAACTGTTTACATTTTGGTTCATACTTTATCCATATTTTCTCTGATCTTTGGATAAAGTGTCAAGAGGATGCATCAGGTGGTGTGGAATATTGATGTAATTTTCTGGTGACAGAAGAAGGGAAGCTTGCGAATGAGATCTGACAGCTCTGAGAGATGATGTGGGTAAAAGGAAGAATAAAAATCAGAGTATTAAATTTCCACTGCATTTTATTTAAAAATTAAGGAAAAGAAAAGAAACTACTGAGACACGTAAGCTGCTAATCATTACTGACTACAGCACATGCAAACATATAAACCCACTGCTTTGCATGAGATTAAAAAAATGTGCTGCATTTTTCCAGTGTAATTGATAAAGCTGAGTAAATAACTCAGTGTACAGTACACTCAGGAAGCTGGTACTCAGTAGATCCTGTGAGAACAAGCAGCATTACGTTATTATATTCCACTTATGAGATACCAGTATACTCTGGGAAAAAGTGAATCAGGCCCTGTCCCCGGGAATTTCCACCTGACAATATTTAATAGCTGCCTGAGGGGGTCAACAGGGGACAAGAGATGTGGTCAGCTCATTTTCTGGTCCTTAGGTGCTAGTTTAGGCTGTACTAGTTTCTTGTTATTACCAGTGGAGCTAGGATTTGAACAGAGGGAAATTTAGTGCTCATGAGTTACGTACACACTCTCCTTGCTTTTCGGTAGTATGTCTTTTCCCTGATTCATGGATCGAGACCAGCGCTCTAAGTAGAGACAAGAAGAAAGGGAGGATGTCATTCCAGTCTCAGCAGGAGCTGCTGCCTCGTACAAACACAGCAAACACATACACAGTGTCTAGCAGGAAAATTTTATGGTTTAAGAGCAAAGCCTTTGAAGTAAACACAAATCCCTCGCAGCAAAAGTGAGAAGAATTTTAGTGTTCAGCACAGGAAATACTTTATACTTTTTTCCTTAGTGGAAGCAGCACAAAGAATAATTCATACTGAACTGAAGTTTTGTGGTGTCTCAACTTTGTTTAAAACAATTTTGAGAGTCCAACTCTACAGAGTCTGGTAAAAAATCTATTTTTTCAATCATTTAGCTGACACAGTGTGGTCTCCTTTGAAGGATGCAGAGCAGCCAGAGCAGTCAAAGAGCAATTTCCTTTAAGACAAGAACAGGTTTGATTTTTTCTTGATAGGCCTCATCCCTTTTTCATCGCAATACAGAACATTCTTACTCACTCAGATGAATTCTGGGCCTCAGAAGTCCTGTAAATAGTTTTGTGTTTTAATAGCTAAACAAGGTGAATGGATATCTCAGGATGGGAAGTGGAGGGGCAGGTACAGATCTCTTCACTCTCATGACCAGTGACAGGACCTGAGGAAATGGCCTGAAGCTGGGTCAGGGGAGGTTTACGTTGAGTATCAGGAAAAGGATCTTCACCCGGAGGGTGGTTGGGCAGGAACAGGCTCCCCAGGGAAGTGGTCACAGCACCAAGCCTGCCAGAGTTCAAGAAGTGTTTGGACAATGCTCTCAGGCACATGGTGGCAGTCTTGGGGTGTCCTGTGCAGGGCCAGGAGTTGGACTTGATGATCCTGATGGGCCCCTTCAAACTGAGCATCTTCTATGATTCTATGACACAACAATTCACACATTCACTGACAAACCTCCTTTTCAATGAAAAAATACTCCTAAAATGCAATCAAATTGATGATTTTGACTCCAAATTATGCAGGAAAACTGCATCTAATCCAAATATGCATGTGTGGCTGGATCAGCACATTCAGTTACTACTTCTGCTCTCAAGAACCACTTTTTTGTCTGAGCTCAGCATTCAGAAGCCATTCTTCTTCCTAGGCCTGTTTGGGATTCATACAAAAGGAAAATGCAGCTTGATAAATTGAGTGTGCTCACCACACAAGTAGAGTGCACTGAGACCTGAGCCACAGCCACGTTCATTTAAAGATGGTGGGAAGAGGCAAGCTACAGAGTAACTCCAAGGTTATGGTACTTGCTCAAGTAGGAGAGCTGGCATATGGACCTTCTAGGATGACAGAGCCCAAGTCCATGGATTTTGCTTCACAGGACAGAGCCTAACCATCAAGCTGGGAGTAAGGAGTACACTATTCCTTCTCACTGAAATCGGGATACTCTGTAACTTGAATTTGAGATCCATGAGTTCAGAGAGACAGCAAAGAGCAGACCTGGAGTTGGTAGTTCAGCAGTATGGGAGCTCTGCTTCTAAGGCAGGGCTTAGATTTCAGGTATTCAATATCAACACACTCAAACTTTCATTGTCTTTTGACCTTTTACCGCATGAAAGAGAGGGAATCTTCAGTAGTGCTGCTTCTTTGTAACAGGGACCAAAGTGCGCACTGAGTGAAGCTGGATTGAAGTGAAGAGACGTTGCAAAGCTTTAAATGAAACATATTTAGGCTCATAAAATTACTCTTTACCCTCAAAAAGGTTCCTTTCCATCTCCTCCCCACAAAAAGACTTACATTTCCTTTTACTTTTGTTGGGGGTGCTTACAAAAGTCTTAGTGATAGCTGCAGACCACCTATGTGATTTTCCTGCACTGGGTAATTTCAAAAAAGTCATAAAACTAAGTCATCATGAAGTGTCTATGAATATAAACACATAAAATTCATGGAAGCATTGTTCACTTACCATAGAACATAGCCAAGCATTCCTTCCTGTTATTGCCATCTTATAATTGGGAAAATGCCCAGTCCTGCTCATTCTTACAACTCAGCAGGTTCTTTTAAGCCAAAAGTGTGTTTCAATGAGAGATGAGCTGGCAAATTCACTTTTAAGTTTTTATTAAATGATTTCATGTGACCTTGGCAACAAAATGCCTTTTAAATAATTTCATATGACTATGATGATCAATGCAGAACCAAACTTTGCAGACAGTGAGTTGGTAGAAATTGCTGAACCTAAGGTTGAAACAAAGACACTCATTCTTCCATGGAGAAAAAAAAGGATACTCCTTTGCCATCCGTCTGTTTTTGCTATAAACTTTTCCATTTGTGCTGTGCTGTTTGTGTCTTCGGCACTGGTGATGAGTTAAATTCAACAGACAACAACAACAGCATCCTGAAATTTAAAGCAATATTTTATTTTGGTTTAAGTCTACTGAAGTAGATCGTATTAAAGGTGAATGGATGGAAACACACATAATATGCTATCTTGAGGTGACACCCCAAGACATATGCTGAAGGATCAACTCCTTTGAAAGCAGTGAAAAAACAGAAGTTGCCATTAGAAGCACTTTAGCAGCAGACTGAAAGGAGCATTAGAGAAACACGCAGAACAAATGTAGAGCTTATTAGAGGCTGACTGCAGCAAGCCAAGCAGATAGACTGCCTGGGTATTTCCACATCTAGCTCCAGAACTTCAGTCATTCAAGTTACCAAAAGAGTGACTTTTTTGAAGTTGTATCTATTTTGCTAAAATATCAGCAAGCCAAGCTAAATTAGCAGATCTTAGTAAGAAGAAAATAAATTAAGTCCCCATTATATCAGCTCAGCTAACAAACCACTTGATACAAACTGCCTTCACAAAAATGTAACGCCACTTCTGCTATATAGCTTTAACTAGAACAACTGTAACTGCTTCATTTGACTTTGCATCAATAGTTTCTCATTGTGCCTGTGTTCACAGTACCACATTGCTATTTCCAACAAGACAGCAGTGACAGGGTTCTTTCTAGTTTTTGGGGATGTTTCAAAGTGGGGAGTAGAGAGGAATTGTTTTGCACTGCCAAGACAGAATGTGACTTTGGATCTTGGCAGTGAGAAATAGCATACAGGTTTGGGTGACCTACAAGTAAAAATTTGCTTTTTGGCATCAAGTTTATTCACTTTACTGGTCATTCAGGAAAGGGTAAAGATTAGAATCACTAACTCCTTCCTCAGTTAGTTCCTCTTAACAGAGTCTGTTGTTTCTCAGTTGACATGTAAAGCAAGCTTTCATGCTAGAACTGATATGGCTTATTTCAGTTCCACACCATTACATTTCCCAGGGCTAAGCTAGGGACTCCAGGGAGTCCAGCAATAGCTCTCCTTCAGCAGTGAGAATAAGAGAAGGCTTGGCACTGAAGTATCCATCAAAACAGAATTCAGTGATGACAGATATAAAGGGATCCATTATCTGCTTTCCTGTATATATTACAGACCTTGGACCTCCCTGGTTTTCAAGACCAGGGAGAATAAAATGTGTGGCAGGATATGAGGCCGTAAGTACTACTCGAATCCTCCGTGTAGCAATGAAGTAGGGCTGAGACAGTACCGAATTTTATGCTGGCTTCCTGGGCAGGTGTGCTTTTCACCCTGGCTAAGGGACATAACATTTTCTTAACTCCCAACAATTGTGGAATGCATTGCTAACCTCACCACAGCCTGCCACAAGTGCAAACAGCAACCTACGGCAGCATGACAAACCTACCTCCGTGTCCAGCTTTGAGCTGCCTTCTCCTTCCAGCCACATGCATCCTGGCAATCATTCAGTCTCTTACTGTCCCTCACCTGCTTTTTGTGAAAACAATGTAATTTCCATTACTGGCATCCAAACCCCAATGTTACAAATATAAAAATCAGACGGCTATTCCCTCTTTCTTTATGGGATTTTCCAAGATTGTCTTGGATATATTTAGTATTCATGTGTAATGAGTCAGAGTGTCCACCTGTGGTCTCCATAAACCAATTTTGTAAATAGCATTGACTGATGTGACTCAAAAAAAAAAAAAAGGCCAGTTTCTGTTTTCCAGTTTTAGTCTGAATTCAAACACTGTTTGCAGTTCCAAGAACTCTGTGGGTTTCATGCTCTGGGTCAGTGGGTGGAGAATACTGGAAAAGGCACACTCCATCCTGGCCCCTCATTCCGGTGGGCTGTAGGTCTGCAGAAGGATGACTTTATTTTATAGCACAGCAAACAACCTTTTCGTTTAGCAACTGTTTAATATGGAACCTGTAGAAGAGGCCCTGGCATACATATCTTCCTGTGTCCCCTCCTCACTTGGATGTTGCTTTTGAAAAACACTGAATTTTTACCCACCACAAATGAATGCAGAAAATGAGCTGAGCTTTGTTTTTTGTAGGTGCTGAAAAGCATGGAAGGATGTAAGTCTGATTGACATTCTGTAATGCTTTGAAGAATATGGGAGAACAACTTCAGTGTTCTTTTATCTAAGCTCAATTTAGCCTCATGCTGATAGAGGTGGCCACATTGTGAAGTGCACCTAAACTTCTTAGTTTGGACTGAAGTCACCTGTGTGTGGTATGAAGCCCTTTGGGGCTGCAACAGAATCATAGGATTGTTAAGGTTGGAAATGACCTCTAAAACCATGGAGCCCAACTGTTAACCCAGCCCCACCGTGTCCATTGCTGAACCCTGCACCCAAGCGCCACATCCACACACCTTTTGAAAACTTCCAGGGATGGTGATTTCACCACTTCCCTGGGCAGTCCATTCAAATGCCTGACCACCCTTTCAGTGAAGAAATTTTCCCTAATACCTAATCTAAACCCCCCTGAGTGCCACTTGAGGCCATTTTCTCTTGTCCAGTCAGTTATTATCTGGGAGAAGAGACCAATCCCCATCTGGCTACAGCCTCCTTTTAGAGAGTTGTGGAGAACAATAAGGTCTCCCCTGAGCCTCCTTTTCTCCAGGCTAAACCCCCCCAGCTCCTTCAGCTGATTTCTGCTCCAGACCCTTCACCAGTTCCATTGTCCGTCTCTGGACACGTTGCCCTTCTTTTGACAGCACTTGCTCTTGGTTTTTGAACAGCTGAGCTGTGGGTCTGAAATGTTCCTGTATGAATTGAAAGGCCTTTTTTGTGCAAGAGAGTAGTTTTGGACAGACATTGAAAGACTAAGAGCAAAGAAGAGAAGGCAGCTTGTATCCCGTTAATAACTGAAGAGTTGTGTTAGTTGAAGTTTAGATTAACCTCTCTGACAGATCAGCATCTCAAGATAAAAGCACCATCATGCATAATGTAGACATATATAGATTTGGGTTTAAAGTCAGCTATGAAAGGATAACTGAAATCAGGTCTGCAATGATGGCAAGCCCCATCTCCAGAAAAGATATACCTGAAATATACCTGAAACTTAGGTTTCAATTTAAAATTTGGCATTTCTTAAGACATTCTTAAGACTTTTCTTAAGTTCTTGTATTAAAATCTTTCATCTGCTTCCTTTGTAATTGCACAAAATAAGCAACTTGACAGGTGTTCTATAGTTGCTAAAGGACACTATAAAACCAGTTCAGATTAAGGTGTTAAAAGGACACATATAAGTCATAGGTACATGCACTAGAAGGCTGTATATATTCAAAAATAACCAAGGAAATTAAGCAAAAGGACATGCTTCCTGAGTGTTTAAACAGTCAGTTGACTTTAGTGGAAGTTTTGGCAAAAGCTAAAGGCAGGCTGGCCCCTTCCTAAATGACTGAATGAAATAATTGATGATAATGGCAGTATCCGCTGTGTTTCTTTTAGTTTCTGCATTAAATGCGTTGTGTTCAGAGCTTAGAAATAGACCCCTAACTCACAACATGTGTATTAAAGGTCCATTAAGACTCATAGAGCTTTTGAACCTGCTCTGAGTTGTCATCTTAATAACACTGCTTATTTTCCTTCACCACAATTTTATGAAATTTACAGTTAGCATGTTTTCATTATGAAAGTCAAGAAATATGGTACCTTGAAGGACTTTTACATTAATGATTCAGAAACACTTGAATCTGGACCTCAAAGCAAACTTCAAGGCTTTCAAAACCACATAGGTGGGAATGTATAATACAATAAAAGGCAATATCTGCATGACTCTTCGCCAACTGAAACCACCAAGCACCACACAGATATATTAGGACATGATTTTTCCAGGTGCTGACGTGTCTTGTGAGTCATTGTGTACTCTCAGCACTTTGAAATCAACAGAACCAAGTCAAAAGACACCCAGGACTTACTGAGATCAGGTTTCTTACAGATCAGTAAAACAGTGTTTTCTGCTATATTCTTTGAATAGAAGAACAAACGCCAAAGCATCCACTTGCAGACATCAAAATTACTAAAATTACCAGGGAACCAGCATTTCTCATCTCATAATGAATGCAAAGCAAGCAGACCAGCTGGCAGATAACATGAAGCATGTTAATTTGGAATTATAGAAGCATTTGATAACTAGGCAATGGCTAAAGTTCTATCAGCATTTCTATTATAAGCCACCATAAAAACCTACTGAAACCAGATATTTGGTGTGTGCTTTCCGAGCCTCAGACTCATTCTAATGTTTGCATTTGATTAAGTAGTTTCCACCGAAAAGAAATCAAATCAGTTATAATAACTGACATTCTAGATAGCAATTCAACTGAAGTTTAGGAGAATTAAATTTATTTGTACTTCTATTACCTAGCAAACTTTGGTCTTTAACATTAATTGCAATGCTTATTATTCCATAACTGTAAGAAAGAGCTTTCTTATTTTAAAAATAACCTGAAGAGTAGAGCAATTGCTCATTCTTTATGACTTTGTGCTGAGTGTTCCTGATGTAGGTACGTGTGACTGACAGTTTCATCTTAGTGTTAAAATATGCACTAGAAATAAAATATAAGAACTGACTTAAGTCCATTATGTCTTCTGTGTGGGAATGGCGTCTTCTGCCTGTTGTACTTTGTGCTTTTTGGTGTCTGTGATGCTATGTCAAGATTATTTACTGCCTAGCACAAATTTCCAGTCTTCCTCAGGCTAGCAGTATTCTTTCTTGCATATGAACTCCAGTAGGCCGGGCACTTTCCAAATAGGAAAGGTAGCTCAGCTTTTGTTTCAATGGTGTCACAAGCTAAACAAGGCATAAGTGAAGCAGCAACTTAGCATTTAATGAAATCCAGCCAGGCCCCTTGAGCATTAAGCAAAGCCAGACACCCCTAGAAACACAGCAACTGTTATGGCAGTGCCAGCAGCTTGGCACAAACCAAAGGGAAGGAAGTACAGAAAGAAAGAACCATAGGCAATAAAAGTAACCAGAACTTTAAGGTAATTACCCAGTCTGTAATACAGCCCAAAGCAGGAGAGAGGCTGCTATTCTTGTGACAAGTGTCATCCAATATTTTACAGCCTAAAGTGGTCAGGACTCAGAGCCTCAGTGCTGGGATTCACCTGCAGGAGAGCACCCCAGCAGGGCATGAGTGACTCAGGGTGAAGAATGTCATCTTCTGAATCACAATGCCACTTCCTGTGGCACTTCTTTGTTTTATTTCCAGGATTCCCCTGGCTGTCTGATACTAGGTAGACTGTAAGATCTTTGGAAAACTGAAAGACTTGGACCAAGTTTGTGCCCACTGCAATACAGTCAGTGTTGCTGACTTTGCCTCCAGATTGAAGGTTTCATTTAATTTCCTCTAGTCCTTATAAAGGTAAGAATGGTAGGTCTAATTTTAAAATACACCCTTGTTTTTTTAAGTGTTGTCCAGACTTCTGGTTCTGTAGTCATTTAAAAATTAGTCAGTGTTTCCATTACAAACTCCTCTTTTGGGGATTTATCCTGGGGAGTGTGATTTAGGGTTTAGGGGTTACAGTGGCAGTGCTGGGTTCACAGTTGGACTGGATGATCTTCAAGGTCTCTTCCAACCTAGACTTTCTATGAAATCCAAAATCAAAGAGTAGGTTTGCTAAGCCTCCGCTCAGAAGCCTAGTGCAAGACTCAAAATAAAGAAGTGTCTATAATACTTAGTCTTCTTTATGGCTGAAGCTGTTTTTTAAAGCTTCTTCATAATTTGATTTGGGGGCTGGCTGGGTTATCTTCCTATTGATTTTGAAGTATTTGCCAGTTTTCCTACAATTCTGCTCTACTGTTAAGTAGAAAGGCTCAATTTCTGCTTACAGCCTACACATTATTTGCTTTCCTCCTTCACATGCCTGGGAGCTTATACTTGCCTTTGGTTTAGGTTCTGGAAAAGTGACAGGTACATATGAATGGATGACTGATCCATTAAGTGCAGTAATGCAGTATTGGGACTTACAGTCCACGCACATCATTGATCCTTTCAGGTTATTGGATTCAATGGGAGTTTTTATACACTGTGACACTTTGTGTTCAGCCTGGACATGACTAAATGGGGAATGGCAGGCATGCAAAATTGCAGAATCAAAGATTCTTGGGAAATCCCAGGTTTGGTACTTCCTTATTTGAAAGTGTTGATTTTGTAAGCAGATCTAACTTCATATGAATCAGGACCCAAGGGAAGTAAGAGTCCATGAAAAAGGCAACTGAAGATTGTAGCAAGCACAAAACTACCAGTCTGAATTTGGATTGGCCAGATAGGCAAATATCTGGAAATTCTCCAGTTCAGAGGACTTGATTTTCCACCTAAAAAAAGTGTGAGTTTCAAGTGTATGTTGCTAATTTATTTTTTTTGAGAAAGTCTGCTCTGTTCACATGCAACCACCTCTTCATCACCAGTGGGACATTGATGCTGACTGCTTGTGATAGGTACACGTAAGCCAGCTCTCTGAGCAATCATTTATACACTCAGCTACCAGCCACACACATCTTTTTGCCAGTGGAGAGAACTGATGGAAAACAGGGTGGAGAGGGCTCCTAAATTGGAGCAAAGGACGGAACCTTTCCCATTCCCTAGAGAGCAGCTCCAGCATCCCTGTAACCTCTTCTGTTGTGCTGGCTCCAGTGGAGCTACACCAGCATCAGCTTGCGGTGCTCGCAAGCAGCCACAGCTTCCTTGAGCTGTGACAGGGAGAGACAGAAACATCTCTGGAAAAACAATTTTGCGAGACAAAAGTTATGTATTTCTTTTTACCGTAAGAGCTCCTCCTTTTTGTCCTGCCACATACACGTGTGCACACTCCTCAACCACATTTCAAAGCCCTGCTGGATGCGCCAAAGATGTTAAAACTTCTCAGGATGAAGTAACAAGAACATTTTATGATGAAATGGGTCAGGGCTCCCAGGCTGCAGGTAGAACAACTGCCACCCTTGATGATTAAAGCAATATAAGCTACAGCCTACCACAGGCTGGAGAAAAATTTCCTCCTTTCCTCCCTACCCATGTATGAGTTGCAAGTTGCTGGTCCAGATTATCCCAATAAAAACACTATCACTGACAACAGGGTGAGAGGAATCCTCAGCAGGTTTCTTGTCTGGTCTTCCAAATTTTAAATGTGCAAAATAAATGCGAGTGTCTGCCACAGCTATTACAGGAAGAAAAAAAGAATAATGTCACATAATAGCTCATGTCTCTCTCAAGAAGCTTTGGTGTCAGGAAACAAAATATGCAAGTACAACTATTTTTCTAACTTATTCATCTTTGGGGGTTGCCAGAGGAAGGTCTTTTTTGCCTCCCAGACCACCACAAAGTTGAGAATGAGGAACAAGTGATCGTCCACATGACTCTTCTGTGAAAGTTCTGGATTTTCCAAAGGGCTGTTTACAGTTACATGTTTATTCATTTTTCCAGTCAGTGAGCATTACAAAAATAAAGGACAGAAAAACAGAGGTTATGCTAATAATTCCCGAGTGACTATCAAGAGCATGCAGTTTCAGCCTCTGATGCAGATGATAGCAGAGTTTCTCAGGAAGCTAAGGGAAGACACAGCCAAGCTTTGTGAAATTGCTTAGAAGCTAATAATTTGTAAAGTTTGTATCTATAAGGTCATATCAACAATTGATTTTTAGGTGATTCTTTGAATTATTGGTAGCATTTTTCACATTCTCTGACACATACCAACTGTAACAGTTGTAGTGAAGTAGTCAGGAATTTTCCATCAGACCTGAAAAGCCCTGATGGTCAGCAAATACATCTATGACTTAAAAAAAAATCTTTCAGTTGAAGAAACAGTACCAATCTGGTCTTCTGATACTCAGAAATATTCTGGAGTTGAGATCTGACATTTAGACTGGTTTATTTTTTTTTAGATTTTCTGTCTTACAAAAAAACCAAGTCAAATTAGAAAAATTCTGTGAACTTGACTCAATATTGAAACTGTTGGCCCATTTTACTGCCCTCCAGCATGATTCACTGAATAATCCAATATGTTGCCTTGCTCCAGTAGAGGTGAAATAAACTATACCTTGCTTCCTCATGGGGATGTTGATAATGGATAATCTGTTCATCTGCATTAAATGTAACAACTCTTCTTTGTGATTTCTCCTTTTTGGAAACATCTGAAACTTCTGAAGAAAACAATACAGACTGCTAGGCCATGCCAAAACAAAAGCTGTCATGGACAAAAAGTTGTACTGCTGGGCAAAAGCACAAAATTGTCTTCAGAGACACCTTTCTGCATAAGTCTCAGTATCATTTTCATATTATTTGTCATGTGATTTCACCCTGTATTTTTTCTACTTTCCAAAGTAAGTGAAAAACAGTCACTTGGAATGGAAGGACCTTTGATATGTCCATTCTTATGTTCTTCTACCTATACCTGTTCCCATTGCGAATTTACATCATTCTATTGAAATGAACCTGGTGAAGAGGTGAACTGGGCTCTTCATATTTAAACACTACTTTTTCCATGCTATATTCACAAAGGATTTGGTACAAAACTCGGGAAAGTTAATGGGAGTTTTTCATTCATTTGCATTCAAAGACATGCTGGAGAATCCCATTCCAGTTCTGTAGCTTACCTTTATTTTTTCTCTTTACCCTATATCTTCTTTCCACAAAAAATTGGGATATTCTCTGTTGCTCCCATGTCTTTTCCATTTGCATCATGCATCCTTCCCAGCCCTTGTCACATGCCTATCAGGTATATCAAGGTGTGTCTGAAACAGCTACCTGGTTTTCTTATTCATGGTGGAACTTGTTTCTCCCACATACAGGACAAAGTCAAATGCTTTGTGGAAATCTAACAGAATCAACTTTCCGCTCTGGAGTTTTGAGGCACAGCCAAAGGAAAAATACAAGCACAACCTCTGGACCTGAACTGTTCTTGGGAAAAACTGCATGAGCAATACTGTGGCACTGTGCCTAAGCTCCTTAGCATTGCTGGATGTAGACTGACTCACAGGATCATCTTAGCTCTCTCTGTAACCACTGCACTGGTTGATCTGCAAACCAAATTGTCTTCCCCTGCATAATGGGGGGATGACTCTTCCCTTTGTTAAGCAAATTGGCTGTCTCATCTAAAAGGTTATTTAGGCAAAACGCTGAGATTTTAACCTCAGATAAAGATATTTGCAGATATCTTAACTCCAATTTTTTTCAAGAGAGACACAGTGGATCATCATGTGAGAACAACCGAGGTCACTAGGAAAGCCAGGCAACATCTCAGCCACCTCTCTAAATGAAAGACAGAGGTAAGGCTAAAGGCTCTAACTTAAATAGCTGTGGAGTTTGTCAAGAACAATATATGCTGCAACAAGTTAAATCAGTGGGCCTAGGGACTGTTATCTAATGGAAGCAGACCAAGAAACATGCATTGCTGTGGGCTGAAAAACTTCACTGGTAAGAAGTGTAGCACTTCAGGAAGAAAGCTGCTCTCTAACTGTAATACATCATGGGATAAATCAGCTTTTAGGATAAAGGATGTAGAACTAGTTGGCATTTGGGCCTAAAATTGATAGAGTTATAAATATTTCAAATACAATTGTTTATTTAAACAGGTAAACGTACGAAGTATACTTTACTAAATATGCATTGCAGAAGATCTAGCAGGTTACAAAACAATGGTAACTAGCCACTGGAACAGGGTAGTTGTATTTTCAGTCACTTGAAGTTGTAATATAGAGATGACACATCTTCCGATCACCACCAGCAGCTCTGAGCAGGAATCATTCTGTGAAATTCCCAGGCTTATGTTACGTACGTGTGCTGGTTTTGGCTGAGATAGAGATAATTTTCTTAACAGTGGCTGGTGTGGAGCTGTGTTTTGGATTTGTGCTGAACACAGAGTTGATACTATAGAGTTGTTTTTGTTACTGCTGAGCAGGGCTTACATAGAGCCAAGGCCTTTTCTGCTTTTCATACAGCCATGGTGGCGAGGAAATTGGGAGTGCCTGGGAGGCTGGGAGGAGACACAGCCAGGACAGGTGACCCAAACTGACCGAAAGGAAATTCCAGAACATATGACATCATGCTCAAGATACAGAGCTGCGAGGAAGCAGGAAGGGGGGGAAGTTTGAGTGATGGTTGTCCCAAGTCACCACCGCGCGTGATGGGGCCCTGCTCTCCTGGAGATGGCCGAACACCTGCCTGCCCCTGGGAAACAGCGAATTGATTCCTTGTTTTGCTTCACTTTAGTACAAAGCTTTTGCTTTCCCTATTTAATTGTCTTTATCTCAACCCATGAGTGTTCTGGCTTTTACCCTTCTCATTCTCTCCCTACTCTTGCTGGCAGGAGAGTGAGTTAGGAGCTGCCTGAGGCTTGGTTGCTGGCTGGGGTTAAACCACAATAATAGGTGTGCTGGTTTTGAGTGATATAGAGGTAATTATCTTCACAGTAGCCGGTATGAGGCTGTATTTTGGATTTGTGCTGGAAAAAATGTTGATAACACAGGGATGTTTTAGTTACTGTGAGGCAGTGCTTACACAGTGTCAAGGCGTTCTCTGCCTCTCACATCACCCCCACAGCAGCAGGAAGCCAGCCTGTATCACCGTAATGATCCCTTCTGTTTTAAAAGCTCTGAATGCTATACACAATCCCTGTAATTAATCTAGCTCCATAGGTTTCTGTTTACGAGTCAGTTATTTTGGCTGTGTGTATCAGAAAAAATAACTAGTTGCAGCCAGTCAGGCTTATTGAAAGTAGGGAACTACTATTTGGAGTGAAGTCTGTTTCTAAAAAGCCTACTGTATAAGCCTATGCTCATTGGAAACACCGAAGTTGATCTTGATGACACATCCTATTTGCTGAAAGTTTACGGTAGATTGACTCATGCAGTTTTATGTTGTGCTCAGTTCAAAACACTTTTTTTTTTTTTGGTTGAGTGGTAGCTGTTTCAGTGGTTACCTTTTGGTTTGATGGTTTGTTTTTATGGGGCAGAGAAAGTTTACCCAAATTACAAGCAGTTGTCAGTATTGCCTGAAGAAAAATGTCATCCTGACATTGATTTCTTTAGGGAATGAATCATGCAGCCATATAACTTTTAGCAGTGCTGTCTGTCTAGATTTGTGATCTTTTTCTTTCTTTTAGTACAAAGTTTGTCACTTGAAACAATGTGTGATGTCTCATCTTAAACATATTTATAGTTTTCCCTCTGTTCGTGTCTGGCATATGCATCATCACTAGTTCCATTTCAGTATAGAAACCCATAATTTCACTTTATATTTTGTCCATATGCATCATTTTTGTGGCTATGTTTTATCCATGATGGGGCATTACATGGAGGCCTTCTTAATGATAGAAACCATAACATGCCCCAAATATAGCACAGTATGGATAATTGCAGACAGGAGTTTAGGGGTTTTTTTGGTTTTGACAATTAATGACTACCTGCATGGAAGTTTTATTGAATTGCATCACATAAAAAAATGCAAACAGAAAACCAATGGCACATTCCTTTGGAGAGTTCCTTGGGCTCATCTAATCCAAAGAAAATCAAAATGGCCAAATCTTTAAATCAGCACAAACAGAGAACCTTAGTAACAAATACCGCTTGATGGATTTCCTCAGGCCAGATCCTGTTCACTTGAAATCTTCCACTTAGGAGGAAAGGACTGAGGAATCCCAAGAGCAGCAAAATCAAAGCAGCGGATGTTTCTAGTCCGGTTTGAATCTCATGTAATTAGAAAAACAGATAAACCATAACTTCTCATTTTCTCATCCCTGCTTTCTTTTTAAGATTTCTTAATTCCCTTCTTTTCTTGTTGTATTACTGTGGGTCCCTGTTACTTACTATTTATTAAGTGCTTATTGATGCAAATCTTCAGAGGTATAAAGCCATAATGTTCGTCCTGATGTTTAGGGGCTCTTGTCAATAAATCTCATCTCTTGCCCTCTGCTTCCTTGAAAAAGGGTAGCTCAGTATTCAGTTTCTGACTCCACTGCCCGCCCCGCCATGGAGCAGCACTCACTGGACATGTGCTTGTCTGTATGGCACAGCATGACGGCAGTCATCACGTCTGAGGAAGTTGTCACTAAGTATTCAGTTACTGACTCATTCCCCACCACAAATCGTTCTTAAAGAAAACCATGTGAATATCTTCCTAGTGCTAACTGGCAGTAATTCACTTTCGGATTGATTAAGCCTAGAAATTATTTTTTTTTAATGTTACCATTGAAAATAAGCCAGTTCCAGCATTGAGCAGGATGCAAGTCAAAATCTATTTCCAGTGCTCATCTGTACCCTTGTGAAATTGGCTTCCCATCTCTGTGAGCAGGCGCTGTGCCATCCTGCTGCACGGGTACAAGGGTGGGCAGCCAAGCCAGCATGTGCACACACTGACTGTGGGCAGGAAGGGCACAAATCCAAGCCCAGGAATGTGGATGCAACAGCATGGCTGGAGTGTAAGCACAGATTCAACAGTAAATGGACTGTATCAACAGTATGAAGCTGGAATCGCCTCTGGTATCAGCCAAACAGCCTCCTTCACTGTGTGAAGTCATTTTCATTGCCAAGGGATTAAGACATATACTGCACCAGAAAAGAAAAAAGGTGAAGAAGGAGAAGAGCAGTCAGATCTTTACAATGGGTTGTACATTCATGCTCTGCCTGCTCTTTGCATAGCCTTTTTTCTTTTGATTAGGTTGTTGGTCTTTGGAAAGAGAACAACTGATCTGTGATGCAGTACTGTGGATGCTTTGCATGGCAGACCTCTTTGTGCTATAAAGCCAAGGACCAGTTAAAATGAGAGGTAATCTCTTACCATTAACCCAACTGCTGACAAGTTCAGGTTTATTCTTAACTGCTTCTGGCTGGTTAGAACTTAAGGATGTGCTTTTAACTGCCCAAGGGGTAAGACCTCTTTGCCACAGAACAGTACAAAAACCTGCCAGGATCTACTCTTTGCTCCCAGCTCATGCTGCTCACCAAATTGCAAGCACCTAGCAGATTGTGGCAATTTCCTGTCCCTTAGACTGAAAGTGACCCTGAAACCTATAAGAATAAAGTTGAAATCTCCAAAACACTTGGAGAAATGACAGTGCTACATGTTTTACTGATACTGTTGGACACAGTTTGACACTGTCTTTGGAACTGATTTAATCTTACTTGTAAACTCATAAATTCTTTTGAATGCTATCATAAAATTCCAAACAATAAACAAAACCATGCCCCAGTTTTTGGCAATGAGAATTACTGTGCTGATTTATGAACCTTTCTTCTATATCTACACTTCTATTGCTGCAGCCAGAGAGCAGGTAGATTAAAAAGTAAAGCATCCAAGTAGGCGTCACTTCCTATGTGGGGATGAGACAAATAAAAACTTGAAGTCTAGGAGAATCCTGCCTCAGGGAAAAATGCAGAAAGCTCTGTGGTTCTTAACAGTTTCCATCAATGATAAAGTCATTACTATTCAGAAATCTTTTTATAAGCCCTGTAGCTCATTTTTTGCCTTGCCAGAGGTGGCTCAGCAGTTATTCCAAGTGATGTGAATTACTCCAAATTGGTAGAAGTCACAGCAGTCCTTTTATCCAGTCTGTGCTAGTACTCTACTTTATATGTTAAACCATTATTAAACTAAAAACCACTCATAATGACATCACATTGTACACCTAAGCAAGTATCCACAATTCAGAGGCAAGCATATGAATTGGGGACTGGAATCCAGTGTTCTAGTTTCCAAATCACTTTTCAAAAGCTCCAGAGGAACCAGCAATAATCAGCACTGAGTAGGAAAACCTCATCATTTAAAAATCTTTCTTCATTACACAAAACTTGAACTTGTAAAAAGACTTAATTCATTAGCAGGTTAAAAAAAAAAGCAAACACAACAAAACAAAGAGCTTTCTGAGTATGAACTGAGTGAAGGAGTTTTTTTCCTTTAGGTTTGTTATGCTATCAAGTGGAAAATAAGCCACCACCATCACACTGCCTCCCTTACACTAGCAAACAGTGTGGCAGACAGTAACTAGGAAGATGGGAGAATGAAGTTCAAAACTTTGTTTTTCTTGCCAGAAAGACACCCACACAGACATGAAACCAATGTTACAACACATTACACAACACTGTGCACCTCCAAACAGCATGAAAACAACTTAGGTCGTAAGATGGAGTTCACTGGGCAGGACAGATGTCTTGAGACACATTTGGTAGCAGGGTTCAGGCAGTGACCAAGGCCAGGAGCCTCTGGGCTTGGAGGGAGGTTTTCAAGCTTTATCTGGTTTCCCGCTCTCTCACTTTCCTCACATCCTTGCCCTCCCTTTTATCTGGATCTTGCAGGGCAGGTAGCTGCCTCCTGGTTTGTTGGCGTTTCTTTTGCAAACTGCTGAAGAAAGTGCTAAAAGCTGTTTGGCTGTAGCTCTCTTTGGAAAGTGTGCAGCAGAGTTTGAACTGAAAAGGAACAAAAAAAGAGAAACTAGATAATTATAAATCTAGATGATCTGTATAATAATAACCTATAAGGTTAACCTATAACATGGGTAATGCAAGACACATCAGCTGAATTCTAGGACCAGGAGACTAAGAACAAGTAGGACTGGTAGAGCTTGAAGTTTGGAGCTTTGCCATCGCTCTGCATGATCCACAGGTCAGCACATGACCTATGTATGACTTAATAATTTTAGGGTTTTCTCCTGGACACAAGCCTAACATCTGCCCTCTCTTGTGCCTGTGTCTGCCACCATCACACGGCTTTTTCCAGAGCACTTCACACAGTTCATGGAAGGGTTTGAGAGCATGCTGGAAGGCAAAGCTCAGCTTTGCTCTAATCCAAGGCTTTGCACAAGGTTCTGCCAGTTTGTACTTCAATGTCAGTGACTTTTCTGTTCTCTTACAAAATGTTAAAGAGAGCAGAATCAACCTTTTCCGGTTTGTCATGGTGGGGAGTATATCTATTCTCTTGGGGCAACTTATGCGCCACTTTGCCACAAATCCATACTATAAACTTAGAAAGCAAACACAAAGGACTGCACACCAGAGCTATTTCAGTTCACAGCTGTGTGTCCAGGTCTGTTTCTAAATAGAAATACTTTCATTAGCCATGCAATCCTCTGTTTTATTGCTTACATGATTTTTTTTTTTAAGGAAGGAGCCTCAAACCAGAATGGGAAGGGTATAACTAGGCAGGACAGAAGTGTGATTCCAGGCAGAACATTATACTTGGTTCTTATTTCTGCAGCCCAAAATAACAGCTCTCCAAAGACCATCAGGGATGTTCAAATTCCGGAGCCAGAAATTAGCTCCATAGCTCAAGACACGATGTGATCTCTAGGAGGAGAGTGAAGGACTCCAAAAGATAGAAATGCTGGAGATAAGAATGTGAAAGTCTGAGGCTGGGTACATGCCCATAATCTCTCATGTGTAAACAAACAGTTAAATTTATGTCAGGGAGCAGTATGTTTAGTTTTCTGAAGAAGACACATTTCCCAGAAGGAATTACATAAATATTTATGAAAATGAAGCAGGAAATATTTTCCCAGGGTAGGACACTGTTCAGCACTGCATCAGGTCAGTAGAAGCTGGGGTTTATTTTGTCAGTCTTCCCCTGGAACTGAATCATTGCCCTCTTGTTTGCAAAAATCTGTTCTGACACAGGAAGAGGCTGCACTTAGATAAACACAATTCCAAGCCACATTGAGTATTTAATTTCTATCACATCTCTGAATGCATATGTGAATGCCTTACATTTTTGGATAGCTTCTCTGAGTGATTGCATGGAAAACAATAGCAATAAGTATTGATCTTAGGCCTCTCTGAAAGGCTGGTGCCATTATGTCAAAGGCGTCTTCAGCAGAACTGAAAGCCTGCAGTCTAACAGAGCATTCTCAATCCAAGTGTTCACAATAAAAGTTCTTAGGACACATTCACTGTGAGCCAGGACAGTCTTGCTAAGTGCAAAAGTTAGAAACAAAAAGTTGTAATGCAGTGCTACCTGAGTGAGCAGAAGTTACACACAATTGAGATCTGTTTCCAAAACGGTGTACAGAGTTCAGTACTGCACCTCATAAAGCATCCAGCAGCTCTCTGAATCTGTGATTTGCAACCCAAGCTCCTTAAGAGATTTCAGTGCTGACCAGCTGTTCTGTTCCCTGGGCACCAGCTGCCTCCAAATCCCTCCTGCCTCACAGCAGATACGTACAGCTGGAACCTGTGTCAGCTTTTCTGTTTAAGGGCTAAAAGCTGAGGGGCATAGGAGAGGGAAAGGAGAGGAGCATCCCAAGAAGGGGTTGTAAGCTCTAGTGCAGACCTAAGGTTCTCCCAGAATACCATCCCTGTGTCAGACCAGAAAAAGCTCACACCCATCCCTCAAGGTACCCAACTCAACAGAGAGCCAAACTCATCAGCAGGAAACCAGGGAGATCACAGCTGATAGCAGAGCATATATTTCTATATGGCCGAGGCTGGTGAAGCTTCTCAAACATCCAACAAGAAATATCTATAATCATTAGAGTCCTACAAGTTCTGTTTACTAAACATATAAGCCAGAAGATTTTGGACAATTTTGTCCTTAGGTTGGTTGTTTTTGTCAGTTATTTGCAGGCATATCAAAATCTAGTCATTGTTTATATCTTAATCAGAGGAACAACAACTGGTGGAGACTGTGTTTACAGGCTTGAGTAGCCATTGCATAGGGTCAAAACCAAAAACGGCATTTTACAAAATAGCCGTAGGATTACTTTCCTCCCTACGCATTGCAAACCACAATACTCTGCCCTTCCTCTTCCATTTTCTCTAAGCTTTGCCACCATGACTGATGTATCCAGCATGACAGAATGAAACACCCCAAATCATCATGACCCCTGATACCAGAAGAGAAACCATCTAGGATCCCAAAGCAGGAAAATATTCTACCTATTTTTTCCTTCAGGTGCTCCCAAGTTTATTCAGTACAGTAAGGTACAGAAGGGGAAAGTTCTCCTTAATACTGAATTTGGGTCAGAAAGGATTCCAGCAGACTCTCAACACTTCCGGCTGAATCAGCCCCTGGTTACAAGCAGGATGTATTAACCTGGGGTCCAACCACAGGATCTGTGACTCTACAAATGATGAAAATTTGCTGTAGATCTGGCGCCTTTTTGATGAACACCATTTCAGCATATTGTCTGTGCTCCTTATAGTCTGTTGACATTTAACTACTAACACTGAAGAGTAACCAAATGAAGGTTATGCAAATTTCCAAGGAAGTTACTTGGACTCCAAATAGACAACCGGTTACCTGACTAGGGCTCATCTCAAAGAACAGAATCTTTCTGGATATTTTTTTGTGTCTTTTCAGGGTTTCCTTGTAAAACATTCATGCCCTTGGAAGTGTTTGTTTTGTGACTTTTATGTCTGGACAATGTGGCCTAGTTAGTTTTTCTTTCTTGCCTACAGTCATTTCTTTAAGCCTGATTCAATGAGAATTAACATGCACAATAGGCACTCTGCTTCATTAAATCTCCATCAGCAATGAAGCTGCTTGAAGATTTTTCAGTGAAACTGGTTTGATAAATACTGATTTGCCAAAAGCCAAGCTTTTTGTGATAGTATATCAGTTTTGATGGATTGCCTATTAAGGCGGGTTTTCCAGCTCCAGGACAGCATTCCTGGTCCAACACACAGGAAGACATAACTGATTAACACACACCCTTGTAATAAAGCAGTATAACCTTAAGGCTCTACTGCAAGGACTGGTTTGAACTAGGCAGAGAAATAATTCAAATCTGGATCTCCTATATTTTAAGTAAGTATTTTCATTTACCAAGTTTTTAGATCCATTAAATCTAATTTCTCACAGTATTTTCAGGGGGCTTGTGACTATTATGGAACGCGGGGTGGGGGTGGGAGTGGGGGAAGAGTAGGGTCTTTATTTATTTTCTAAAGTGG
Source organism: Rhagologus leucostigma (assembly GCA_013397725.1). Classification (NCBI taxonomy): domain Eukaryota; kingdom Metazoa; phylum Chordata; class Aves; order Passeriformes; genus Rhagologus; species Rhagologus leucostigma. Next base: position 347,659 of record VZTD01004674.1, on the reverse strand, counting down.
AATGAAAACATTTGTAAATGATCACACCACTGTCAGAAAAATGTTCCCTGCTTAGTCCCGGATAGTAACTGAAGTAGTTAAACAAATGGTTTCCTCTCTCACTTACACTTACCCCTCTTTCTCCCTGATAAATAACAAACAAGTCACTGTAAGTCTCTCAGTACTGTGGAACAGATAGTATCATTCATGTCAGTTTGGCAACATTTCCCAAAATGCCTCCTCCAAACCTAAGTACACTAGCTTCCCACTCCTACGCTCTCTATTCTTGCTCTTACATTGACCTTCTGCTCACAAAATGGAAAGTGAAGAGAAGAAAAAGTTAAATAAAACAGATTTACAGTGTACAAGTCAGAGGCACAGTGCCCAATGCAAATCACAGAGGAACAAGTTTATTTCTGGTATGACTCTACTCAACTATAATCCTGGCTTTGTCTTTCCTCCCCCTCTAGCTGTGTGTACCCGTTATCAAGGCCACATTTGAGAGGGTAAGTTAGATGGCATTCTTTAAGGCAGAGACCACTGTTTATTTCTGAAAAGCACTGTATACAGTTTAACAACAAAAAAAGTGTTTTGAGAAGGGGGACAGTCTATGAGCAGGCTAGAAAGAAAAAGAGAGAGGAGTATCTTGACCCTTCTTGGGACTTTGGCCAAGATTTTATCACAGATGAAATTCTGAAGTCAGAGCCTTCCTTCAGGCTTTAAGAAAAGGTATTCACTCTTACATCAGTACTGCTACTTATTCTGTATGCCCAAAGGCTGAAACATAGGACTAGGGAACCAGTACTCTCTTAAATAATGAGGAAAGCCTCTCAAAAGCTATTAGCATAGGAAATACATTTTTTCCTAGAATGGAAAACAAACACGCTCTCACACACTACATTGTTCAGAAGCCTAGTTCAGCTTTTTGAGCAGCTGTTTCATTGTGTGAGAAACCAGAAGCTAACACAATTCCCATATATATTACAAATAGTCATCTCCCCTTTCTTTTCTGCCAGGCTACCTTGAACATCCTCCTATCCCTGGTTACTGTTCTCTCCTTAAGAGAAAGCTAGAGTTTTTTCTAGGAAGGGATTGCACACAGATAGGTATCTGTCATAGCTCCTTCCAAAAGGGAGGACGCATGCAACCTGTTCATCCATCCAAGAGGCCTCCTACACTGGTTTCAGGGTCTCAGCACCCAGCTGAATACCTGAAGGCTACCTCAGGATTCGAACCAGCTGTAGTTTCCCGGACAACCCAAAGATAACGTTCTGTTGTGATTTGTGCTACACCATTGTCCCAATATATGGCCTCTCCCAGTGCATGGGAAAAGTGATATAGGAGAAGGTGATGCAGTCATTCAAGCTCATCTTGTTCTGTGTCTTCAGTCCTGAAATGTGTTGTTAGAGACTGAAATAGTTCATGCCTCAAATACTGATAGAAAGTTTTGCTCATTATAACAAAAACAGTATAAAGAAGCTACAACCAAAGAAGCCTCCCTGAAGATACCTGACTGGGACTTTGGACTGTAAGTTAAACCATTAAGATTAGATTAAGGGAAAAACCATTCTTTAATCATCTCAGGCCTAGGAAAAAACAAACAAGGCTGAAGAAGAGGAATGCATCCACAAGAAAGCCAAACATAGCAGAGATTCTTCCCTGGATGAGTTTGGGGTGGGGGAGACCACAGCCCACAGAAGCCAGGTTTACACAGACTCCCCCCCCCAAAATGAGGCAGGGGGGGAGGAGGTTTCGGGTGTAACCTCTCCTTAGAGGCAGTGAACACCCATCCTCCCTTACACAAACTGGCCCAGCTGTGGAACCCCCAAACCCACAGGCCACATCCACAGGATATTCACGTGAGAGGCAGCTGAAGGGGTGTCATAATCCATCAAAGACGCCCCGAAGTGCCCCCCTAGAGCCATTCCTGAAGCCTTGCACCACGGGACTGCATGTGATGCAATAAACCTGGAGTCTGTTGTAAGAGACAATGGCAAACCCCCTCCACCCTAGGAGGTGCCTGGGCTTTCTTACCTAGCCTGAGTGTATATTAACCCATCAGATTCTATGCTTTTTGGGGGGACCTTCACCACCAAGAAGACCAGCTGGAGAGGATCAACAGAACATCACTGGGATGGAGTGATGATATTTTCCTTATTCTGTCCCTGTCACTCTCTTTCTGTTCCCCCTACCTATTTTCTATTTCTTTCTTTCTCTCTCTCATATTTACTATCAAATAAAACCCATACTATTGACTGGCATATGGTCTCATTTGCACCTTAATTCGGGCAGAGGCATTTCTAAGAACTTCAGTAACCGGATTGTAACACATGTCCTTTCTGTATTGTGTCTACCAGCATGATCTGTGCTGGGGGGCTAAGCATTGTGGGGCTATCTGTAAGCATAAACCCATCATTTGTGGTTTTCAAGCTAAAACGCCCATGGATAATGTCAACTTTTCATTTGCTACTCTGGGGACTGTGGGTACCTGGCACCCAAAAGGTAAGATACAGCACCGGTGACTTCCACTGACAGCACACTGGCAGCTCGTCTGTTGTCACTAACACTCTCCTTGGAGGAAAGCTTTTATGGAAAAGTATCTCTACATGTTATATGCAGTCTGCATTACGCTTCCAGCATATAACCAGCCAAATGTATCCTATAACTAATTAGTACACACTTGGATACAATACCAAAGTCTTTTGTCCTTTGAGTAAGTGAAAAGCTGGGCATGAAGAATCAGTGCTGAGAGGAAAAAAAATTACAAGAGAGATATTCCCATATGTTGGAGAAATTTTCCATGGCAAAAGCAGCTAAATGTCTCACAGATAAGAGATAAATTGGAATAAACAGCTGTCAGTGTTAAATAAATATCCTGGATAATGTGCAGGACAGAAATAACTACAGTATCGTCAAACTCCTTTCTTCACTTTATTTAGCTGTTGTTGCATGTAGCTCCCAATCTTTCCACTGCTCCAGTTAGTGAAGCATTTACTTTTGAGTCAGCTGCATTTCTTAAGACTGTAACAACGAAAGGCATTTCCTGAGAAACTGCAAGGATGAGCAGCAAGAAAGAACAACAGCTAAGGAAATACGGGACCCTTACAGTGTTTTTTATCTTGCAAGTTCAGATCTTTGGTTTTGATGTTGATAATCGACCTACAACAGATGTCTGCTCAACACACACAATTTTACCTGGACCAAAAGGTGAGGAATTATCAGGTTGCTAATGCTGAGACCAGTACTGATAAAGGCTGATTTTTTTAAAATAGAGGGCTTGTGGCATGGGCTGAGCATGAAAGATGTGAAATATTGTAGACTGTACAAACATCTAGTAAACTGTAACTGTAATGGGGGAAAATGAAGAAGCAAGCAGATTTAAATTCGCATTTCTTTAGCTTCAGGAAGAATGTCACATATTTTCATATAAGTTAGAGGCATCTTTTTGCATCTTTCTCCAGCTGCATAAATCTTCTCTTATTGCTTGTGTTCATCACACAATGAATACAGCTAACAGATACAAACTGAGGGACTTGTCTAAAAATAGGCACCTATTGTGAACTGTTAATGGTCTGCTTTGTGTCTACAGACAGGGAGAGATATGCAATATTTAAAATGACCAAACTGCCATTATTTCCAAATGCTTACTTGTAAACACATCTCTGCTACATTCATCAGACCTCATCCAGTAGCTCTTGTTGAATTACACAGGACCTTTGCTACAGATTTCAACAAGAACTAGATCAACTCTGGCATGTACAGGTCTTTTATCTTCAAAACACTTTGCAAATATCTGAAACCAAATTTTCTGCATTAATGTACTTTTTCTGTAATACAACTAACATCAGTGGAATTGCCTGAAGGGTTATTAGGTCCATGACACACAAATCTATCTTGCAGTGGCAGATCTAAAATATGTATTACACACCATGGCTATTGCAGTTTCAAACTATTGCTTTCTTTTTAGTAATTCATTGTATTTTTCTATAGGCTACAGACTGAGAGGAAAAAAATGCAGCTGATTTGAATTTAAAGCAGAAAAAAGATTATCAAGTCAAGAGCACTGCTACAGACTCATTTGTTTTTATGATGGATTATTCAAATGCATGTTGCTTAAAGGACCATTTTTAATCAGGAAATTAATTTCTTTATGATTACAATCCAAGCTTAAACCTTTGCTGCCACAGCATAAATGCAGAGAGATGTAATGATCCCCAAGAGAACTAGTGGGTGTTGGTTTAGTTAGTATCTAAGTAATGCCAGGCTGGAGAACAGAGTTTGACAGAATTGTGTTTAACAAGGCTAATGAGGGGGTCTTGCGACAACACAGAGTAGCTGGGACTCCAGGCTGGCTTCCATGGTCTACCTTGCGTAGGGAGCATTTGAAGGGTAGGTATTATGATTCTTTCTGAGTGTGGTACTGAGAAAGTCAGAATTTAGTCATTACCAGTCCTATTCTTCCTGGCTGACATCAAGACACAAGATGAGACCAGCAGTTTATTGGCACAGCTCAAACTACTACTTTAGGTCACCATTCCCAAGATCCATGATTGGTAGAAGGGGTATTGAGTAAATCACCTCCAAATTACTGGCTCACATCCACTGCAGGCCATCAAATACATTTTGGAGACTATGTGATATGATCCTGTAGATTAATTTCAGTTCCTACCACAGCTGAGCTTATCCAGGACAGTTACAAGCAGCCTTTAATGGCACTGGTTGTTTTAACTGCCAGTAATCTGGGCAGTTAAAGACTGAGCAGGCTGAGTGTATGAACTACCCTGTTACTTTTCAGGCAGGATGAAACATGCTTCCCTAATATGCCGGAAAAAAGTCTGTCCTGCTGTCAGTTTTCCCTTATCCATCTTACGTCTCTGGACTCAGAGCACATGATCCCAAGCTTACAACCACAGCCACAGGCAGCACTTTGCTGCTTAAACTCTAACCTTAACAATGGACAAGCCTCTGACTTTTGCTGCTGTAGTTTTTATTCCCTGTGCTACATCTGTTGTGTCCCTTTGTCCACTGTTCTCATAAAAATGAGGTTTGACTCAGCCTGCACAAGCTTCACCCCCTCACCTCCATCTGCTCAGCATCTCAGCTGTGGTAAAATACGGTGGTGCTCCCACAAAACAGAGGTGGTGATCTCACAGAGTACTTCGAGCAGCTTCTTCTACCACCACAGGCTAGATTCCTGTTGTAGCAACTTCCTCCTTCCATGAGAACATGGAAGTGTCTAATGGGCCAAAGCAACCACAAATGCAAGGAACTAAAAGGTATTCAACAGCTGTAAGACTGCCTAGACTGTCCCACCTCACCTATCCCAATGCAAGGCATAAATTGTCCTATAGGCTAGATCCAGTCTGTGTGCTACACCGATGGACCTTGGTCCTGTGCAACAGAGACACTGCTGTTTCCATCACACAGTACAGTGGACAGGAGAGCACTGAGAGAGAAGTGAGGGTGTTCAGAGAGTTCAGAATTTATAACCCTTTATTGCCTGCATGATTGGAGGCTGCATGACTCGATCCCCTAGACATTCACAGCTGCCACAGAAGCAAGCTCCCAACCTCTTCACATGCTCACCCTGAAAATCACCTGTTGAAGGCTGTGAAGATAGGCTACTTACACAAGCCACATGTAAACTGTCCAAGTTACTTTGGCCAAGCCATATTCTTCCCCTTCAAAAACATCTCTTTGTTATGCTCATACCTGAGATGTCACAAGAGAAGTATGACATGAGCAGTGGGGTGAAAAAAAAAGGGTAATTCCAGGCTGATTATCAGAAAAGACTTCAAACCGCCTGTGACAGTCCCACCAGCTCCCAGAAAGCATGAGGCAAAACCAGAGGCCATCGTGTATAACAGTAAGAGCTAGGAAATAATCTGAAAGACTGCAGTGTCCCAGGAAGAGAAGGAATGCAGTGAATGTCCTGTCAGCCTTTGCAGGTTGTGCCACAAGGACAGCAGTGGGTCTGAGCTTCAGTGCTCGGTGTGACGAACCCTGTGGGTTCCAGCCCCACCTCTGGTGGCTTGCGTGGTGTTCGGCAGGCGCTGCCATCCCCTCATAGCTGCTGGTTCCCCTCGTTGGGGCAAGCAAATGTAACCTGAAGCCTGTTTGCAAAGAATTATGCAAAAAAAATTTGCCAAATGGGCACTCCAGAAAAAACAGAAAATTAAAAAGAAAAAAAAGAGAAAGGCAAAAGCTGGCACTCTTCTCCATTTCCTTTTCTAGGCAACACTCAAGTCTCTTCTCAAAAAGACGGGATTATTTTCAATGAAAATAGCCCACTGCAATGGCTGTCTTGTATTGCCTTCCTGAAAAATCATTTGAGGTACACAGCCATCTGGCTTATATGGCAGTTTAAAAAAAAGATGGTGTGAGGCATTTTCTAGGATTCTTATCGAAATACCCTAGGAACAACCCCCCATGCCCCACCCCCTCCCCCCACCAAAAGTACAGATTTTCAGTGTTCATAACTAGTGATTTTTGATGTTTGACCAGAGATGTTAGGAATCACTTGGTCCTAGCTGGGCTCTGAACTCTGAAAACTTTCATCTTACATTAGGTAATGCTGATCCACAGCTGAGTAACTGGGGCAATAAAGACCATGTTCTGTACTTCGTTGACTTCTTGGGTCCAAAGAGAATCAAGAGATCAAGCATAAACAAAACAGTGAATTTTCCAGGGCAGCCAGGTGCTTGGCCTAGCAAAAGTAGTCATGGCCCTATTGCTTACTTTTTACCCTTCCAAGCCTGGAAACAGAGCAGGCTGGCTGTTACTGCTGCTGGGAAAGGATGTGGGACTGTGGGGAGGCAGCAGCTAACACAGTGAGAGCAAAAGCACCAGCTGTTGGTTGTTGCCCTGGCAGAGTCAGCAGGATCAGGCTCTGCTCCCCTGGGCTCCGCCTTTGAGGGGTGTCCCAGCTCTGTCCTTTCTTCCAGCCTGCTCTCCCCTAGACCGCAAGCTCAGTTTTGTCTGATCTGCAAAGGAAATTTTACGTGGGCTGCTGACATAGATGAGACAGGAGTTGACCTGCTCTGAGTAAATCAATAAGCAACAACATGAGGGTAGAAATAAGCAGAGGAGAACCCAAAACTCTGACTCCTGAACTCCCATTAAATATGTGAGCAGGGGGAGAAGAAGACTGGAGCAGGGGCTGGCACTGCAGAAGCTGATTTCACATGGATCCATGGCAGCTCAGCACTTCAGAAGACTGGCTCTAGATCTTGCTATCTGTCCCTGGTCCCTACTCATTTCCTTTGAAATCCAGACACAAGAACTTAGAAAGTCTTGAATCAGATCGAGGTTGAGAAACTGGAATGAGATGAAATCTGAAGAGCACTGGGAGTTTCCCATAGCACTTTAGACGTAAAATGTTTCCTTATCATTATTTCTGACAAACAATGCTTATAAACTCTGTGACACTGGCTGGTACCTCAAAATAGCATTTACTGTGGTCACCAGTATAGCTGTCCATCTCTCAGCTTTAATTGCGCTTACGCAGTTCCACTCCTGGAAAATCTCAAACTCTCTCAGAAACCAGATATGCTGCTATCCACGTTGCCTTCCAAAAATATAAAATGCCTTCCCACATCCTATAGCTGTTCAAATCTATAACTAAACTTCCCTCTTAGTGCCTCATGTTTGATCTGAAGAGTCCTTTAATTTCAACACATAATTCTATTTTTCATGGCTTTTAGAATTCCTCATTTTAGCACACAGTAAGTTTCTGGAGATTATCAGCCTGAGCAACAAAGCATGTGTGTGGGCACTTAAATACATTAATTCAAAAGATAGTGGGTCTGTATTCCTTACCAATGGCTGGCTGATTCCTCACTGAAGCCACCATAATCCATGGGTCTCTGAGATCATGTCAGAATGGCAGGCAGCAGGCTGGGAAAATCAAATCAGGCAGACCAAGTAAAAGGAGAATCAAGAATGATTGAAATTATTTCTGTGTTATACAAGAAATAATGCATATTCCATTGATGCACAAAGGCTCATGGTTTCAAATAATACAAGTCAGCAGAGGTTCACTGAGTCTTCTGAAGGCTTGGGTATGCCACATGCAGTGCAGTAGGAGAGGAAGGTATTTCTAATGAAGTCAATAGATATTTATAAGAAGAAAAGCAATCAGAAAATTCATTTCTTTTCTTGAAGATTCTTTCCATTTCACAAGGGAAGGGCTTGTATTATCTAATTTGAACCTGGGTGAAGAAAGATAACCTGTGTAAGAATGGTGCATATGTAGGAGCCCTGCATGTTCCTGAAGGACACCTGGGAGGCTGACTGTGGGTGCAGTTTCACACTACAGATGAACATACTACTCAACTCTCAGGTTTTCTGACAAAAAGGGAGGCCAAACATCTTCTTTTTCTTCCACTCTGACCATGTGGTCCCACCTTCACCTTGAGCTGGCTCAGCTATTTCACAGAATCACAGAATATTCTGAGTTGGAAGGGACCCACAAGGATCACTGAATCCAGCTCTTACGCGAATGGCCCACCTGGGGATGGAACCCACAAGCTCGGCGTGGTCAGCACCGGGCTCTGACCCCAGGCTCTTCACTGAGCTGCTTCACCTCACTTGCTAAAAATGTGTTATCTGCCTTATTGATATTCCTCTGTTTAGGGAGCTGAATTTCTTCAAAACAGGGTCAAAAGAGTGCTCAACATCATGCAGAGGGGAGGGAGGCGTGCAGGACAGTGCTGGGAACTGAAGGGAGGAGAAGGACAGGGAAGGGAGCATCATGTCGGGTAGACAGCTGATGTCAAGAAATCCTGTCCTCACTAGCCAAATACAGCATGAAAGCAAGAATGCACTCTGTTATGGGAAATTTGCTAAGGATCTAAAAGACACTGAAAGTGAAATCAGAGGAAATTTTGAGTCTTTCCATTGACGTAACTGTGATGCGCTCGTACACTGGAAATACAAACTGGGCTGTGTTTGCTTATTTCTTAAAGTCTGCGACTCCCTCTGGTGACGAGCCCTCTATGTAGCTACTGTGCATGCACAAGTGCTGCAAAGGTTCTCCATGCTCAGAGTCACTCAGTGTCCCAGGCTGCAGAGCTAATCCTGTGGCTATCTGTAAGGTTCTTCCAGGAGGGCAGGATTCAGTTGCTCCTGGAGGGTTCTCAAGGCTTCAGAATTATGCTCATCTCCTTATCCTTTTAGTTTAATTCCCAGGACAGGCAGAAATCACCTGTCCTCTTCAAACTCCGTCTCTGGAGGTGGGGAGGGTCCCTCTGCCTCCTCAGGTGGGGCTAAGAGCATGAAACATGGAGCTCAGCAGAACTGTGTTACACATGTACCAAATTCCATACGAAGGCTTTGTGGTAAGACACTGGCTGTGCCTAGGAATGATAAATGCATCCAAGGCAAGCAGTGCAAAGCTGGTTGCCTTGCTTGAGAATACCACCCATGTGGTACTCTCATCAAGATTAAACATCCTTCCCCCCTCACAGCAAATCAGTCATTAGGCCCAGGGCTTTTCAAGGACTTTTTGGCTGGTAGCAGGATTTTTTCAATTTAGAGTATCTGATGTAGGAGGACAACTGTGCTGTAGCCCAGCATAAGTGATGTTTCTATCATTTGAAAGGGTAGGCAGGCCCTGGATTCTGGAGGAGGATATACCTGCAAAAGAGAGGATGAGAAAGCATTAACATTTCTGTAGTATTTTTGCTCAAGAGACAGGAACTGGAGCTGACCTGAGGCCACGGCTTGCCAGCACACCTGACAAAGTGGTCCCCAGGAGTCTCCTAGCATAGCTCCAAGTGTGCTGAGGTACTCATGCATAAGCCCAGCTCGGAGTCTCCTCCAGCTTTAGCCTTTAGGCAGCCTGCAGACATGCTCTCACCCTGATGCTTGGCTGTCTCTGTAGATAACTATGGGCTCCATAACCTCCAGGAATTACACCCTGGTTCTCCAAGAACCATGCTCAGCCCTTGATTACAACACTTGGAGAGTCACTAAATATATGTGAGCAATATCTATTAACCTGAAAACATCCTCAATTCATGAATACAAACCAGATAAATTGCCTACAAAACATTCAGCAGGGAAATCTAAGTCGCTTGAAGGTCAGTAAATTCTTACTAATTAAATTCTTACCAAAAGTAACCTCTCAACATTGTGTTATTTAGTCAAACTCCAAGAAAGACAGAGCTCCTTTCAACTGCCTAAAAATCCTGCTGGTGATTAGACCTTCAGTATTTTCCTGAGCTTGTTTATAGAAGGTCTGTGGTTTCCTCTCAATTACAATTCTCTCTCAATTACAATTAAAATTTTCTAATAGCTGCAAAATTCACTTGCTTGTTATGGCTTCTGCTCTTCTTCCTCACAGTCCCAAGCTGGAAGAGTCTAGTAATTTACTGCTTCATGTGTTCCTTTTAGCAATCTGGTATTTTATATCTGTGACATAGAAGAAACAAATCAACCTGAGGAAATACTAACAAGGCTGAGAAATGGTCTCACTTCAGTTAATGACTCCAAGTGCTTCTTCACCCACGCTTCAAATGTCAGTGCAGTGCATTATCTGACACCCTTGCAACCACAGTTTTAAGGTGACAATCTGCTAATTAGGTTAAAATTTAACCTCAGGCTGCCCCCAGTGCAAAGCAGCACAAAGGAGAGGTTAACCTCTAGGTATAGATAACAAGCATATGAGGTCAGGGATCAGAAAATTCATGTAGCACAAAGCACAGTATTACAAAACTGAAAAACACACAGTCCAGAGTACTAGCAGTACTAGCAGGACAGATTTTTTTCTGGAAGATGAAAAAAAAGGTGGCTAATGCAGTGGATGGCTTGTCCAAATGAAGCCCCAGAGGAAAGGGAGGGATACTTATTGTAAACTAAAACAAAGCTAACTCAACCCGTGCCCGAAACAGTCAGCCAACTTCTCACAGGCTCTGCTACCTGGTTGCAAACCATAGCAAGACCACAAGAGGGGAGCACAACCCAAGAGTTCACAGTTCGTGCCGAAATTTGAGATCACAGCACACATCAGCTAAAGGAGGACCCAGGATGTACCATATCAGCAGGCACTGGGCTTAATCTAGTCTTAAATTAACAATAAAATTGTATCATTAACTAATACTGTTTGTTTCTACCCTTGTTTTGTAATGGCCTACTTATTCTCAGATAACATATGGGGAGAAAAGCAGGATAACCCTGTCTTACAGATAGACAAATTACTGTTCTTCCCATTTTCCTGGATATGAAAACTAAGACAGAGTGTGGTGGGCTTCTGATTTGATTTTCCCAGCCTGTTGCCCTGCCATTCTGATCTCAGAGATCTCTCAGAAACCAGATATGCTGCTATCCACGTTGCCTTCCAAAAATATAAAATGCCTTACCACGTCCTATAGCTGTTCAAATCTATAACTAAACTTCCCTCTTAGTGCCTCATGTTTGATCTGAAGAGTCCTTTAATTTCAACACATAATTCTATTTTTCATGGCTTTTAGAATTCCTCATTTTAGCACACAGTAAGTTTCTGGAGCCTGAGCAACAAAGCATCTGTGTGGGGACTTAAATACATTAATTCAAAAGATAGTGGGTCTGTATTTCTTACCAATGGCTGGTTGATTCCTTACTGAAGCCACCATAATTCATGGGTCTCTGAGACCAACGTAATGATCAGTCTTAAAGCAACCATGGGAAGGTACTTGCTCCCCAGCACATTAAAAAAATCATTGAGCTCTTTGCCACTTGATATTTATTATAACGGCCAAAAATATAAATAGGTTTAAAAAGCACAGGGCTAATTAGTGGAGGGAAGAATCACTAGCAGCTGTTCATGAGGGGAGAGGATGCAGTACTTGGCTCAGGTAAGCCCTCAAACCATTGCTGTGAGAGGTTGGAAGTGACTGCCTGGGTCATAGTCACCCTCAGTACACCCAGTTCCCTGAACACCTTCTGCCAGGGCTGGAGGCACCATCCTTGGTGAGACAGGTTATTGGTCTTGTCACATACTGCTGTTCTGTCCTCACCTCTCTGGCTGACATCCAGACAGACTTCTCTCCCTTGGCTCTCCGTATACTGAACCACAGCCTCTTTGCCCCTTCTGGGCAGCAGGCACAGACACAACTGGCTGCCACTACCACGTGAGATCCTGGCTGAGCCAAGAGACTGTGGCACTGCTTCCCACTGCATGGCCAGGCTCATCGCCAGCACAGGAAGGGAACAACAGGAGAGGCTCTGGAAGGCTGCCTGTGTTCAGTGATGCCATTTGGTGCAGGTGAGTTGTCTCCTCCCCACCTCTGCCAGGGGAAAAAAAAAATTCTTCTTGGGATTTGACCCCAAACTAAGAAGACAAAAAAATCAACTTTAGTTGTGCCTCCAATTTCCTGCATAATGCAAAGCAACATTGTACGCTACTTACAGAGGGAAATAACATTTCTTTCTGACTAATTGCTGCCTTGCACTTTTAGACTGTAAGCTGCACAGTAAAGGACTGTCTCTCACAACAGTAAAAGTGCTTATACACAACTACACAGGAATCTGTGTAATAGGGTCTTGATCTCATTTAGAGAAATCTCTGCACTACTATAATAAATGCAATGATTTTGCCTCTTACAGATGTTCTGGGTATGACCTTTTCAAAATAAAGCATTGGAGTAATTGCAAAACAAGTTTCTTGTATCAACACACAAATGCTGTCTGTCAAAAAATGAAGGCAAGAATTGTGTCATCAAGTGCCAAGGTCTATGTCAAGATCTATTTCAACATATTTACATTCCTCTCATTCCAAACACATCTGCATACCCTGAACATAGAGTCACTAGGAATGGAATCACTAGGAACAATTAAAAAACACCTGTTGCCTCCCTTGGCAGTTTGCCAAGTGTGTGCACAAGTTTCCCAATACTGAAAGATTGGCTTATTTATCTACTTTATAGCTAATAATGCTTAAAGTGCAGGAGTAGAAATTGGTGTTGTATAACTCTCATGTTGTAACAGCCTCTCTGAAAGGGAAAATTTTTAGCTTTTCCTAATGATGGTCAGATTCCTCATCTCTTCTCTGGAAATTTATCCCATGGCTACTGTGCCTTCAATGTGAAATAAAAAGAAAAAAGTTGGAAAACAAACCCCTGTGAAATTTACTTTCTGAGTGTGTATGGTTGTACTTACTGCAGTGAGACAAATGTACCATGATGTTTTCTTTCTGTTTTTTGGAAGGAGATGAAGGTGAAAAGGGAGACAGAGGAGAAGTAGGCAAACAAGGAAAGGTTGGACCAAAAGGACCAAAAGGTATTTATGATAGTTTGTTGGCTATTACTGGTCTATGAATATCATTATACGCAACTGCACTGATGCATATGATCGGTGATGTTTAATGCTTTTCATTCCTGTTGCACCAGTGGATTTCACAATCCTATCAAACATTAATTGGTGAACATAACAATACTTAGAGAGCTCAGTTCAATTTCTACTGATACGTAAGATAAATATATATGGCTGTCATGAGTGTGATTCAGAAAACCTAGATCATATATACAATCAGAAAGATTACTCTTACTGAAATTAGCCTTTAGTTGAAACTGAATTTTGCGCATTATTGCCTAGCAATACATCAGGCTGCTTAATAAAATTTGGTTTCAGCTGTCTGTATTCTGCAGAAAAGCAAACAAAGCCATACACAGAAAAAAAAAGTTCCTCTGATCAAACAGCATCCAATATGAGAACAAAGAGTCACAGATGTTTCAGGACTCGGCTCAATTAAACATATCCCATATCCACAGTGTGACCTGGGCAGATCATTTGGAGGCACCAGATGTGACAGTGTCAGCCTTGTTTGCACACTCTAATTCAAAAGCTTCATTTATCTTTAGAGTTTATTGATAATGCATATCCAAGGTGTTTCTTCCTTGACTGTGGTTTAAGACTAATCAGGAAAGTTTTTACTTTTACAGAAACTTTAAAATCACTCTGCTATTATTATTATAATAAAAAACCTTTTTCCATTTTTAAATGCATTCTTATGATTTTGCTTCTTACCTTAAAATGAACATCAGGTAAGATACAAGGAATTTGGGGAATCAACCATTTACAAAGCATGTTATCGATGTTAAATTCATTTTGCAAACTGAGATTCCCTAGATTGGCCTGTCATCATTAGACAGCTATTTTAGAACTTAAACTATTTATTAATCAGTTAAAAAGGACATCTGTTATTTTGGTGCTCTGAAGACTGGGAAAACACATACAGCAAAATTAGTAGCTCCCCACTTGCAGTCCTGCTTTGAGAAGACTCCCAGCAAAGCTGCAAGGACTTTACCTCAAGGAAGAAGGAAAGCATTTTGCCTGGGGTGGAGAAAAATAAATACTATCTGTCAGCCTGGTTTGACTGTGAAGTAAATCACTAGCAGTTTTAGTTTCTATTTTCTCTAAGACAATATTATGTTTCTGGGCATTTGAACAGGCAGTTCTATTAAGGTTCCCTGCAATGTCCTACAGTCGTACCCTACAGAAGCAGAGATCTGTGCTGTACTCCTCCAAATATCCTCAGGGCTATGCTCACTTGACTTTGCCACACACGCAGACTGGCCCCACTCAGGAAAAACAGCAACAGTAGAGACCTAAACAGTGCCTCAGAAAAGAAATTACAGCAACCATCCATATTCATTTCCTCTTCCTTTCCTCTCTTAGGAAACAAAGGACCAGTGGGCGATGTGGGTGACCAGGGAATGCTGGGTAAAATTGGACCAATTGGTGGAAAGGGTAAGCTCTGGCCTGGGAATTTTCTTGGGGTTTTTTCCCTCAAGGTAAATATATGCTTTGTGAGAGTTCTAGATATGGAGTAATATTAGATAATGGTATGACCAACGCTCTCCAAATAAAGTTATGCAGGAAGATTGGTGATGAGAGCTAAATGAAGTATCCTAGTTTTCTACATGCAATATATCCAACTTATTTGGCTAAAATAATTGCTTTTATGAGTTAAGACATCAGTCCTCTTTGATGGACCTAGCTGAAGGTGTTTCTACTCATTGCAGAGGGGTTGGACTAGATGACCTTTAAAGGTCCCTTCCACCCCAAACTATTCTATGATTCTGTGGTAAAAGAGGAAGGGAGAAATCCAGTTCCTGTGAAGTAAATCCTCTGAACACTCTAAGAGACAAATTTGTGCCTCCGATTTGGACACTGAAGGCCTAAGTCAATGTCATGCTGTTGCTGAGGATGTCACACCTTGTCACCTGCACTGCTGTGGGCCACATGAACAAGCAATGCACAGGGCATCCTGGTAAGAAAGGAATTCAGGAGTTTTAGGAAGGCACTCACATAAGCAAGGATGGCAACTACTTGCAAATCAAGGTACACTCCAAATCTGCCTGGACAATAATTTCATGAGATTGTGCTCTGTTTATCTTGAGAAGAAGCTCAGGCACTCCTTTCTGATATTCCTAAAGAGCTGCTTAAGAAGGAATATTACTTCTGCCACAAGGAGACCTGCCTTGAAAGCTGATCAGGGACACCACCATTCCCAGAGGAGCTCTGTGGTCTCTAACCAGCACATCAGCCTGGGTATGCTGGGGAGTGGGTAGAACAGTCTCTCTGGGGAGCTTCTCAAACCAGTGTTTTTAATAAACCTTTCATGGCCTCTAGCCAGCCTCAGTATCAGGCAAGAAGAAAAGATTTTGACCTGAGGGATTAATTTTCAGAAGTACCTAGACAACTGAAAACTCAGAGTTATTTCCTAAGATGTCTTCAATTCCCAAAGCAGACAAAAATAAAGAATCTCACAAGTTGCTTTTCTTTATCTGAAAGTAAACCAATGTTCTGAGCCTTTAAATCAAGCTTTTTTTTAATCTGAATGCACAATTTATTGTTCCCTTACAGTTTTTTCTCATTTTTTTATTTGCCAAAGCAAAGGTCACTAAGTCACTGTTTAAATCTATGATTAAACATTCGAGTTCTTAATGAAGCAACCCTGAAATTCCAGCTTGCAAGTGTGCAGTGTCAAGCACTGCTAATTAAATGACAGCCAACATCTAAATTCTTTAAAAAACCACAACCATGTAAAGTAAAAAGTGTATCAAAACATGACCATCAATAAGGCAGAGCAAGTATTAGCATTTTTTGACCTCTGAAGGTTTAATTCATAAAAGAAGAACTGACATGAATTTCAGATACAGTCCATCTGTTCCTGACCCAAATTACAGCATTTTTTTTTGAAGAGCTAGTCACCTTCAGTTATACAGTAGCAGAGAATTTGGAAAAGTATTTCTATCACTTCTATAATTTACAAAAGAACGGGAAAGCAGTTGGATGAAAATTAATCACATTTCCATAAACTGAAATGACATGCTGCTCCTTAATGACCTCCTTCCATGCAGGTGCCAACTGCTGCCCGCACACACAATCTCTTGCACACAGGAATTCAGTGGCTTAGAGCACATCTGGTGCCTCATCCCACCATGGAGCTACTGAACCTCTGGGGAAAGGCTCTGTCCTGCAGCCCCTGAGAGAATCCAGATCTCACCTTGTCAAGATTTCTTGAGTGCTTTCAGCCTCTCAGGATCATTTTGCAGTTTACATTTAAAGTAAGTGGTACCAGGAACCAGCAGCACACAAGATGCCTGTGTTATCAGTGAGTTAGCTATTAAAGGATTCTCATTTCCATGCACCAGAATTAATCGTGGTTTGTTTAACTTGGCACATCTTCCAGTACAGTCCATCAGGGCTTCCTATCAAAAGCACACTGTTAATCTGTTATTAAAGTTTTGAATACGCTTCCCTGACATGTGCACTGACATGTCTGAGATCTGAGAATATATTTTCCTCTTTATTCAGGTGACAAAGGAGCCAAAGGCTTACCAGGGGTTTCAGGAAAAAAAGGAAAAGCAGGTATGCTATGGATCCTTCCGTGCAGAATGGCCAAGTCTGCTGGATCTTTGATTTCAGGGTTGGTTTGTATGGAATTCCATGAAATTTTGAGGCCCATGGAAAAACTTGAGAATAGACGAAATGTAAGGAAGAGACTGAAAATGTTCTGTCAAACAAAATGAAGGATAGTGTAGGGACATGACTGATTCCTATGAATACACCAGCATACACAAAATATGAAGTCACCCAAATTCATGGGCAATGTTTGATATCATAAAAACTAACACACAGGCCAGCAGTATGCCTTTATACTGGACACTAGAAGAAAGTTTCTTAATATCAAAGGAATCAAGCCCTTTAACAGTTTCTTGAAGCATGGCAATGAAAAAAGTAAGTTATTTAAGATAGAACATAATCTGTTGTCAAATTAATGCAATGCATTTGCTTACAGGAGGAGAATTTGACTCTGATGAACTAGAAAGTTCTTCTCAGTCCTAGTAACCTTGAATGGTTACCCACCTTGAACTTACACTTGTGTTTATTTTTAAGAGATTTCATATACAATGACCATTTGGTTCTTAATGGGAAACCATCAGCAATTTATTTTCTTTCTGAGAACAGAAAAAGAAACAAAACCTCCACCAAGCCAAATTCCAGTTTCAAAAAAAAAAATTAACTGAGTTTCAGTGCTTGAAAGCTATTGATTATTTGGGTTGGTATTAACTTGCTTAAGCCAGTTAGCAGGGGATGGTACGGAGTGTACAGAGTCAAAACATTAAACACTTTGATCAATAGAAGTATAGGCAGTGGGGTAAGGACTGGCTCTCCATAAGTGGAGCCCAGGTCTTCAGAAGCTTTGGAAGTGAGCTACAGGTGACTCTCCATGCACATACACACAAATGCTTCTAAACAGATACATCTTCTGTCCTTTGTATTGCATCAGGCACGGTCTGTGACTGTGGAAGATACCGCAGATTTGTTGGACAACTGAACATCAATGTTGCTCGTCTTAACACATCCATCAAATTTGTGAAGAATGGTAAGGATCCTTGTGTATTTGATGAGATTTATTTGACTTAAATCACAGATATCATTGCTATTCTTCTACCATTGTTGCTCTATGGCAGTGTCCACAGATGACCCAGAGGGAGGGTCCTCTGTTTTAGGCACTCTGAAAACCTACAAAGGTCTTATATTAGCAGTCACATTCATTTTCCTCTACATGGAAAGGGCCTGAAAAGCTATCTATCCCCCTGTGTTTCTATCCCTGGGCACTCTTTCACAATCTATATTCAAATACATACAAAGCCATGGGGGTGATCCAGAATTAGACATTGCCATTTGAGCATTTAGCATGCCTTAGTACTAGAATTCGATTAGTACTAGGTATCTAGGAAATAAAACTGAAGTGTCACAGGAAACATGCCAACCAGGACTGAATAGTTCTTGTCCTAATGTGTGCAAAGTACTTGACAATCTCACTAGTCACATCAATCTCTGATCATGGGCTCATCATTCATCATAAATACAGTGGTAGGAATACTTTTCCTCCTTCCCTTTTATTAATGCTAATGTAAAAGTCATCTCATTGTCATATTGGAATAGAATAACCTTCAGACCTGCCATTAAGCAATTTTTCTTCTCCTTTAAAGTTATAGCAGGTATCAGGGAGACAGACGAGAAATTCTATTACATTGTGAAAGAAGAGAAGAATTACAGAGAAGCCTTGATCCACTGCAGGGACAGAGGAGGATCACTGGCGATGCCTAAAGATGAGGCAACCAATGCCCTGATTGCTGACTACATCTCCAGCAGCGGCCTGTTCCGAGCCTTCATTGGGCTGAATGACATGGAAAGAGAAGGACAGTTTGTGTATGCAGACAACAGCCCACTGCAGAACTACAGTAACTGGAAGCAAGGGGAGCCTCACGACCCAGCTGGTCACGAGGACTGTGTGGAAATGCTCAGCACAGGAGAGTGGAATGACTCTGAGTGCCAAGTCACCATCTACTTTGTCTGTGAATTCCCCAAGAAGAGGAAATAAAAGTGCCAGAGAATGTGCCTGGCACCTGCTGTACATATATTAACCCATCCTCATTCATTTACTCTAGGGAAAGCAAATCAGGGATAGGAAACCAGAGATAGGGCTCAATCCAGCCTTCACATCACTGGGCTAAGCAAGAGTAACTACTGTTTAGTCATCAGTGACCGTAAAGTCAGCACGGGTCTGCAGGGAGCATCCAGATAGGTGTGAATTTTTATTTCATTTCTACATGCATTTTAGGTGGGCATTTCTATGTGTAATTTAGGGGTAAATTTAGAGCATGTAGAGGTGAATATAATTTCACCAGTTCCAGAAATAGTAAGATCATTGGTATATGAAGTACTGATGTGATTTTGCACAGTCCACAGATGGAAAGGGCATGACCTTCATTAATCTCTGACCTGCACAGGGAGTCCCAGTAATTTCCCTAATGACTTGAGAGCTGGGAGAAAAGATTTTCAGTATCTCTTGAAAAAATCCTTCTTTTGTTAGAATCATAATTTGAGGTGGAAAGGATCTCTGGAGGACATTTTGTTAAATCTTGCGTGCAAAGTAGGACCAACTTCAAACTTAGAAGTTTTTATATTCTCCATAATTTGGCTGTGCAATTATATTGCCTGATAGGCATTTATCTGGTCTTCTGTAAAGCCTTTGACCTGGTCCCCTATAATAACATTCTCTTTAAACTGGAGAGATGGATTCAGTGGGTGGACTGTTAGGTGGATATGGACTTGGTTAGATGCTCAAATCCAGAGGGTGTTGGTCAACGGCTCAGAGTCCCGATGGACATCAGTGACAAGGGATGTCCCTCAGGGATCTGTACTGGGACCAGTGCTATTTAATATCGTCATTAATGACAGAGACAAAGGTATCAAGTGCACCCTCAGCCACATTTGCAGATGGCACCAAGCTGGGTGGTGCAGCTGACACACCTGAGGGACGGGATACCATCCAGAGGGACCTGGACGCCATCCAGAGGGACCAGGCTCAAGAAGTGGCCCATGAGAACCTCATGAGGTTTAACAAGACCAAGTGCAAGGCGCTGCCCTTGAGCTGGGGCAATCCCCAGTATCAGTCCAGGTGAGGGATGAACAGATCTAGAGCAGCCCTGTTGAGAAGGACTTGGGGGTGCTGGTAGATGGGAGACTGGACATGAGCTGGCAATGTGCACTCACAGGCCAGAAAGCCAAACGTGTCCCAGGCTGCATCCAAAGCCCTGTGATTCTGCCCCTCTGCTCTGGTGAGACCCCCACTGGCAGTGCTGTGTCCAGCTCTGTTGTCCCCAGAAGAGAAAGGCCATGGACCTGTTGGAGTGAGTTGAGAGGAGGCCACCAAGATGATCAAAGGGATGGAATACCTCTCCTCTGAGGAAAGGCTGAGAGATTTGTTTTTGTTCAGCCCGGAAAAAAAAAGGCTTTGGGGTGACCTAATTGTGGCCTTCCAGCACCTGAAAGGAGCCTACAAGGAAAATGGAGAGAGATTTTTTGCAAGGACATATAGTGACAGGACAAGGGGGAATGAGTTTAAATGGAAAGAGAGTAGGTCTAGGTTAGATATCAGGAAGAAATTCTGTACTGTGAGGGTGGTGAGGCACTGGAACAGGTTACCTAGAGAAGATGTGGATGCCCCATCCCTGAAAGTGTTCAAGGCCAGGTTTGATAGAGCACTGAGCAACCTGGTCTAGTGGAAAGAGGCCCTGCTCACAGCATGGGGTTTAAAGTAAACGATTTTTAAGGTTCCTTCCAACCCAAACCATTCTATGATTTTATGATTCTATGCAGAAGAGGTCTCGCTTATCTCTGTTTTCAACTCTATCATCCATCAGGTTGGTCTGAAGTGTGAGGAATTAATGGTACATAGGCATGCAAGCCTGCACAGCTTGTAGGCAACCTGAAAACAGATGGAGCAGTTCTAGCGTCTGAAGTCCCCAAAATCTGTGATAAACATACAAAAGTCTAGCACAAAGAGAACAGTGTAAAGGAAGCAACACCATTCCTATATTCCTGTAAACAGGCACATATAATATAAGCTATACCATGTGCATTGCTGGTTTAACAAGTGATTCTAGGAAGATATTAACTCTCTAACTCAGAAGCCAGTGACGTTCAATGTCTAATGCTAAAATCACCCATGCCTTTGTAACACAGGAAGAAGCTACAGAACAGGTTTTATCCCCCAAGAACCCAGATTCAGATGTGGTTGAACAACTTAGTCATGCAGTTCAGAGGGACTCACTAAAAGTGATGAGTACTGAGTATGAAGGCTCTGCTGTCACTGCCTGGCTACTCAGATCTCCATGTCAAAATGCCCACAAAGAATCACATTTTCATATCTCTGAGAATACTGACAGAGCTTTTTTCTTCAGACACAGCAAGTTCTTAGTCATGGTTTGCCTTTCCTATCAGCAGGAGATGTCAAGAGAAACTCCAGGGCCATTGCAATGCAAGTCTGTAGGTTTTCTTTCCTACTTGATACTAAAAATTAAGGAATGATATATGGAAGCTAAAGAGAATGCTAGACACTAGGCACCAGACAGCAACATTCCCTGCAGGTCACTCTGAGCATCAGGTGCACAAAGTCTTCCTCTGGGTATACAAAGAGCTGGACATGCCATCAGCTGGCAGTGCAGAGGGTCAGCTCCAAGTCTCCTTTCTACTGCTGAGTACAGCACTGCAAAGGCAACCAAACAATCATATGTTCTCAACCTCACCCCATACAGGAAAATTCTCCAAACCATTTACCTGGTTGTTAGTTTGACTCCAAGTTCACCTCTGAGCATTGACCAACACAAGAGCATCCCAGGAAACTCTGTGACTCAGAACCACCCTTGTAATCTAGTTTCTCTGACACTTGTTCCTCAAGAAAACCTCCGGCTGCTACCAGCAGTAAATTATCTGGGTTGCTACACACCCTCCAGGAAACTATTCAGACCTGTGAATAAAGGGGTGGGACCACATTTCTTTTCATTGCTCCCCTTCTATGCTATGAGAGTATTTGGGCTAACAGGTTCACTTTGCATGACATAACTCAGCCTGAATTGTTCCCTCTCTGGGAACTGATATTCCTCAAAATTAGGCAGAATTACACTTTTTAGGATCTATTGTAATAAACTCATCAAGCTAAACACTTTCGTTTTAGAAACATTAGTGGGTAATGATAAAGAATTAATGACTAATTCAAAAATAAGTTTCTCGAGGAAAAACAACGCCTCTTAGAAGTTCAAGCCCAAGGCTGCTAGCCTCATTCACAGCAGGTCAGTTCCCACCAGTCATGAAGAAGTGGCACAGTAATATCCCTGTGGGTAGGCACAATCACTTCTCCACACTTCATCTTTACTTCTGACCCAAAAAGCCACCAAAACATGCTTACCAGACTGGAGGTTCATATTCTGAGACCCCCCTGGCCATACTGAGACCACTGGCTGACAAAATTTAGAGGTGTCCTTAATGCTACAACCATCATGGACAGGCCATTTTCCTGTTCTTTAGGAGGAAATTTAGAGCTGGGAGAAGGTGAAAGTGGAGCAACACCTTGCTGTAGGATCAAGCTCTGCCTTAGATTAGACCAGCTGCTCTCCAACACATTCAAAATCAGGAAATACATGTCTAAACTGAAACTTTAGGGGTTTTTTAGGTGACTATGAGTTATAAGTAATCCTGGACCATGCTCCATGTAGAGGAAGGAATGACTATCACAGCCTCTGGCTGTATGGCTGAGTGAGGAAAGGGAGTGAGGAACTTGTGCTGGATTTCTACAATGGAAAGGCTGGGACTGCCCAGTTCTTCCATCCTCATCCTCTCCTACCACACCAGCTTCATCCTTTCTTAAACAGCAAAAAATAAACAAAACTAACCCTTTTATACGCACTATGGGAACACTGGGCAGAGCTATGCCAGCTGAAACAAGCAGACTTGGGATGGCAGTTCCTTTGCTAACTAGAGAAGAGGGACAGAAGAGGAGCACAGCAGATGTCCAGCGTTCAAGCCAGCCAGGCGTAAGTGTGAGCAGGTGCTTGTGCAGCCCATTCCTGCAGCACTAGTCCCAGTTAATAAATTCTGCTAAGAAGCTCAACTCATAGGCCAGGCCAAATAAAAAAGCGTACACCACAGAGGAAACCTGGCAGGTAGGTGCCTGCCCCACACCTTGTGGACACAGGCCTTAACTAACTGAAATATTATAGCCATATTTTGCAGAAAAAATATGCTTGCTATAATTAAGACTTTGGGCTACATCAAAGGTTTCACTGTTAGCCAATGGAAATTCACTGTGGTGGGTAAAGTATCTTAGGTTTATATATTAGGTGGATGGAGCCAGGAACACAGGAAATGGTGTCTGACTATTCACGATTTAAAGTCTGTTAATGTGTGACACCTAACCTATTTTACCCAATCCCAGTATAACTTTTTCACATGTTTTTTTTCCCATTATTCCCAGGCTGAATGTTTCCTGTTTCAATTTATGCCTGCTGTTTCTTGCCCTCCCACCACTTAACTCACCACTGTAAAGAGCCTGGCTTTGTCTTCTTGAAATCACCCTCATAGGTCCTGGCAAGGTGCTATCAGGTTCACCTGAAGCCACCTCTTCGCCAGGCTGAATAAATCTACTTCCTTTAGCTCCTCCTCACGTGGCTCTGACTCCATCGTGGGGGGTCTCAGCTAAACTTGGCTCCAATTTTTCATTGCCTTTCCTGGAGGGGCTCAAAAGGACACAGTGCCTAGATGTGATCTAACAGGTGCTGAGCAGGAGGATAATCTCTTCCCACAAGCTCCTGGCTGTGCTCTCTCCAGCACAGTCAGGATGCCATTACCTTCTCTGCTGCCAGGGCACACTCCTGGTGCACAGGCCATGTGCTGTCTGCCACGACTCTCCAGAGGCCTTGCAGCAGAACCAGTTGGCCCCAGCACGTATTGATGCAAGGGCTCAGCATTCCCAGGTGACAGGAACTTTGCATTTGTCCTTGCTGAATTTCATAAGGTTCCTCTTGGCCCATTCCCACAGCCTGCCTAGGTTCTTTTGTACAGTAGCACTGCCCACAGCATATTCACTGTTCCCTACAACTTGGTGTCACCTGCAAACCCAAGGAAGGTGGATTTAATCACCTCCTTGAAGTACCTAGTAAAGATGTTAAACAGGACTGTTCCAGTCTCTAGATCCCTGTGGCACTCTACTAGGTAAACAGGAAAATGTTGTCTGGGTAGAAAACAACTCACTTAACCATTCTCCTCTGAGCCAAATCAATGAATTTTTAGCCATAGAGACCATAACATCCATCCCAACTGGGATACAAGAATGTTGTTGGAGACAATGTCAAAAGCATTGCTAAATTTGAGGTAAATTATATCCACTTCCCTCCCCTCATCCACCAATCCAGTCATAGAATCATAAATACAATCAGGCAGTCAGACATGATTTACATTTGGTAGATCCACGCTGATCATTTCTGATCACCTTCTTATCCTTCATATGCCCAGAAATGTGCTCCAAGAGGACCCACTCCTTTAAGCTCCACAGGGACCAAAGCAATGCTGATCAGTTTATGGTTCCCCAGATTGTCTTTGGCCTTTCTGAAGAAACGGTGCAACATTTACCTATTTCCAGTTAGTAGGAACCTTCCATGGTCTCCGTAACCCTTCTGATGTGATAGAGTGGCCCTGCAGAGAATCTAATCTTTTTTTTTTGGCACCTTGGATGTGCTCTGTCTGCTCCCATGGTGTTTTCTGGTCAAACTCAAGATCTTAAGTAATCTCCATCTAAACACTCATCTACTGCTGATAGTTCTCTTTGAACCCTTTCCCTAAGCACAGACCCATAGTTTGGTGGTAGAGATGGCAAATAAACCTTAGAATGCCTTCATTTTATCAGTGTCTGCTGTCACTACATCACCTCCTCCATTCAGCAATAGTTCCACATTTTTCTTGCTCAGCCCTTTTATAGTAACAAAGCACTGGAAGCTCTTCTTGTTGTGCTGCCCATGTAAGTCTCAACTGCATTTAGGCTTTGGATCTCCCAGTGCTACTCCTACAAACTCAAGTAATGCTTCTAAATTACTCCTTCGTAGCCTGTCCCTGTTTTCATCTCCTCTATACTACCTTTTAATATTGGAGCTCCACCAGTTCCCTGTTCAGCCACATCAACCTCCTGACAAATCTACTTGTAGATGTACAGTGAAAACAAGAATGCTGCCTACGATAACAAGAATACTTCAGTATGCTTCCTGCTCTTGGACAACCAGGAATTTATGATCTTCTATATTCTAAAGAATGTCACTCAGTGACATTATCAAGCATTATCATCCTGTATTCCCCAGGCTCATAACACATATAAG
This sequence comes from Rhagologus leucostigma, assembly GCA_013397725.1. Taxonomy (NCBI): domain Eukaryota; kingdom Metazoa; phylum Chordata; class Aves; order Passeriformes; genus Rhagologus; species Rhagologus leucostigma. Next base: position 322,478 of record VZTD01004674.1, on the reverse strand, counting down.
GCACAGATATCTATGGTAAATATAATGTTTTAGAAACTAACTCTAATAAAAATAATCACAGAATCAATATATGCCATTAGGAATACATTTTCGTCAAGCATTTCAAACAATCTCACATGGGCATTCAGCTGATCCATTTCTTTCTTTTTCTTTCTTTCTTTCTTTCTTTCCTTCCTTCTTTCTTTCTTTCTACTCCTATCACTGCTTTTAATAACTTTTTTAAAAAAACAGTTTAGCACCTAGAGCAATTGCCACATTCTTGACCACAGCCACAAGAATATATAGGCATTTCTATGTAGTTTTACATATAGTCTTAAATAGCACATTGCAATTGTAGTTCAACTGGCTGAAACGGTTATTGAGATGCAATTTGACACCATGTGTGATGACAAAAATAGTAAATGTGTCACAGAGAGAGGGATTAACATGGTTATTTGGAAAGCATTGCTCTAGATTGTCTTGATTTAATAGGTTTGCACAGGTACAGAAGCCATGAATCGCTAATTCTTTTTTTCCTCCCTCTTTTCTTATTTATTAAAGTCATATGTAAACTACTCAACACAGGGAAAAAAGAATGAGCAAGATCAAAGCAGTAGCTTAATCTGTGTTTCTTTTATGCTTCTGTGGCAAGGTAGAACAGCAAATTGTAAAAGAATTTCTGCCTACCTGCTGTGTGCAGTGCGCCCAACTAAAGCTCTGGGCCTCACCCACTCCTGGCCTGGAAAGGTTGCTCCATGCAGATCTTTCAACATAGGGAGGAAAAGTTTCAATTGATTTTTAGGTGGGTGGGACCAGAAACTCACATCACTCAGTTTTGCAGACAGCAGCAGCAGTCTACTGAAGCACAGAAGCTGACCACACAGAACTGTCTGTGGCTGGGGTGTGTGTGTGTGAACGTGTGCATTTTGAGTTCAGAATCCCCAAGGCCCTTAGTGCTGTACCTCAGCATTCTCAGTGCTGTATCTGTGCTTAAATGCCATGGAGGTCCTGTCCCTAATCAAGTGCAGACCTGCAGATGTTGGGGGAGTCAAGGGACTGTAGCTTCTCATTGGTATGAAGCAGTACATCATAGATGCATCTGCAGAGCCACAACCTCAAATGATGCAATTTCATTATATATCTTCTTTTTTGTCCCATTTGTCTTTAGTTATGTGTTTTACAAAACAAACATAACTTTTTAAAATATGTCAGTCATTACTTTGGCTTTATTGATGTGGACATAGTTCAATCCTAAAGAGTCCTAAAAAGTATAAGTAATATCTTTCTGAAAGCAGATTTCAGTGATTGAGCCTGTTTGTTTGTTTTTTCTCTCACTAGATGCTGCAAGTTTTGCTATTTTGTTAACCTCTCAGCAGTAAATTGTCTAGCAAGAGATGCTAATTTTCCCAACGTCATACAATGAAAGTCTTCATATCAGTTTCCCACAACATTTCCCGAGTGCATGGAACACTCTACTATGTGGAAGGTGGAAGGGGTAACAATGATGATCAGTCAGTCAGTAGAAGATTAAGTAAAACAGTGCAGAAAAATGTGAATACAGAGTTGGCAGATGCTTACCATGTGAGCTGATGAATTTATTTCCCACTGTGAGCTAATTTCTAGGTCTTGAAAAGCCTTTAAATTTTGTCAGAGAAAATCTAAAATGTTGTCCATACGTCCAACAAGAAATTTCAATTCAGTAGATCAGGAACACCAGAGCTTTCTGCAAGTCCATGTTTGCGGGAGAGAGAGAACTTTCTCAGGACCTGAAGAAGCAGAAATAAATTTTCTGCAAAACCAAGGACAAAGCAGACACGAGTGATTCCTGTGATCTATATCCAGATACCTACTTTAGTACAAAACAAATTGTGCATCAAATGAGGCTATTTCTTTCCTGATTGTAGTGGACGGTCTAGCCAGTAACTGGAGATACACATAGGCACTTGATCAGCTGAATCCCAGCCTGGTTTCTTTCACTGTGAACCAGAAACCCAAAAGGACTTCATGTGACGTTAAGTGTGGGAAACAGAGGAGCAGAAACTTCCGCAGGCACTAAGGAGTTTAATTTACAGCCCTGCAAAGAGCTTGGGTTGATGTAATGATAAAAGTATACAGATCTTAAGCAGAAGAATTATAAACCTATGTTTCTATAGTTATAAGTAAGAACATGTATTGGGTTTTTAAGTATAGTAATGTGATTTTATAGTTTAAGTTAAGAATTTAGATGTTATAATAGAAGTATATGTGTGTACATGAGCTAACATGTTATTGGTTGAGAAACAGACGCAATGCAGCAAAAAATACCAAAGGTGATAGGTTATAAAGTCAAAACAAAGCTTCGTGTTAATTGCTTATTGGACCAAAAAGTTATAAATTGCGGTGTAACCCTGAAACTCGTGACTGTCTTCAGTTATGGCGACTTGTTACTAAATCTGTGGCCTCTGAGACTGATGCCTTGTTTGATTTTTCAAGTAATAAATCATGGATAACCATGATGGTCCCATCTCTTCCATCAGGCTTCGCCAGTTAAGTATTGCTTTTTGAGTATAGCTAGATGTAGAAATGTACGAACACATTAGTCCTATACGACAAATTATGTACGACAAATTACGTACAACAAATTACATCTTCAAAGTACCCCATAAACACTAACTACACAGCAATTATACTATCCTATTAGTAAAGCAATGCACCGAATACTGACCTATTTATTCTTTTGCTATTATGTGAAATTAATGAGCTGTGTTTTTTGATCACTGATTCATCCTTCTTCCAAATACCTGTGGATTAAAATTTAAGCTACTTAAATAGCTCCACAAAACTACTGGTAGGCAGAAAAGGGCAAGGCCATTCAAGTATTTGAAATGCATTGCTACAGACTGTAAACACTCTTGAAGGATGTGTGAACATACGGTCCCATTCCAAATTAAATTCCAGGGTAGAAAAATAATTTTGTTTAAAGGCGTAGGTAGTCTGCTGTTTAAAGTTTGTTTGATTTTATTTTTTAATTAATGCCTTGTAAATAAATTACAAAACTTTCCTAGTAGCCAGTTCACCATCCCTTTCTCTCCCCTCATCCAGCACCTCTGAGAACAATGTGCAAGTCCACTGTCAGGAGTTATTTACTGTAGTGGATGAAAACACTCACTACCTAGGAGAAGCATGTGCACAAGCATGTGCATCCTGAAAGATGTCAGGGAACAAAGTGCAAAGCCAGACACTAATGAATACAAGAAATCATCAGCAACTGTGAATGAAATAAAATATTCATTATCTGTGTGAGTAAATTCTGTGGTTGTCACATTAAAAACCATGGAGGGAAAGTAAGATAGCTGGTCTTTAACGTATTTTTCACAGTCCAAACCACATCCTAGTGGAGCTTGTCTCAACATGAGGATAGCACAAACCACCTCACCTTCCTTGATGATTCGTAAGCTAAACCTGCCAGCAGAACCACAGATTGTTTTCTACCCAGAAATTGCATACATACTGTGTGTAACACTTATTTCTTCACGAAGGACGAAGGACGTCAGGCCAAGAGGAATGCAGTTTAACTGGTTTAGGATTTATGAAAGAAAGAAAAGAAAAAAAAAACCGCAAACCCTGTTTGTTTTCCTGTGAATCAAATGCTTGATCAAATGCTTAAACTTACCAAAACATTGTGAAAGAATACGAGGCGAGGTTCAGTAGGAACTAAGTAGTTGAGATAAGCCTGCAGAAAGAAATTCACAGTAATTCCCTGAAATAAAAATATTGTTCTCATGTGTTATGTTAATTTCTGATGTAGCTTCAGCACTTGATGACTCAGAAAGAGTTACTGTTTGGAACTTGCCATAAGTATCAGGATTGGTTTTCAGAGGATTTGAGCACATAAGCAGGCAGAATTTGTCAGGCTGATATTTGACATGAGAAAATCAAGCATTAGAAGGAAGGTTCATGTTCTGTAAGTTCCTAAAAACGCCTGACTGTCCTATGGGAGTTTATCACAGCAGAGGACAGGCAAACTCATAATCTAAAGTTCAAGGTTAGAGAACATGTATTTGTGCTTATTCTAAGTTAAAAAAAAAAAGAGAGACAAATGCTGATATATCATGAATCATCCATCTCAGCTGAGACTCTTGGAGTCCTCTAGGATGTAAAATGCTGTAAACTTCACTCAAGAAAATTACACTCTAGGTACTAATATCCCTAAAATCACCTATTCATAAGAACATTGAAACAGCTCTTTATGAACAATTGGAATTTTATAATGAAATCAGTCTTCTTTCAGTACAAACAAATAACTGTAATCTTTTCATTTTTCCCTTTAATTAATATGGGAACAACAATAGAGTGTCTAAAGATGTAGAAGCACGGCTCAGATCTCCTGAAGGTTTCTAGAAGCTGCATCAGGATCTCTTATCTAAAAGAAAAATCCTGATAATGGCTTTCCATCTATCATTTGAAAGAGAAAAAATGTCCATGTACTGTACATTCCATACAGAAGATAGAACATGGCAGTGTATCTGACTCATAAGTTTTGTGTTTATTTTTAAACTGTTCTGGTAATACTGAAATTAATTAATTTTGTGAACACCAGAGGCACTGGATGCTTGGAGGCTGGAGGCTTGGAGACAGTTCTGAAATGATGCATAGTCAGTAAAACAATTACAGGTCTGCCAGTGATTTGGTAGCTGAAGAGCTCCCTCTCAGCCTTATAACTCCAGTAGTTACTGTAAATAACAACAGATGTCAGTAGAATAAGACCCTGCTGTTTTAAGCAAACTGTAACTAAAAATATAGATGTTACTTCTGATTGCCTTAATGATGCCCATACTTACATACAAAGAGCTCTTTACCATCCTACTAACAGTCATCAGGTAAGTCCTAATTACGTGTATGCATTGTAACACTGATAAATCCTTTTTATTACAAATAAATAAACTCAGAGTGCTTTGAAATCTATAGACTCACTCCTTTTGCAGCAGCATTTTTATGCTATTTCAAACCATTACAGTGCTTTTTAATACAATCATATTTTAGTGTTTCCATGCTTCTCCTTCCTGAATTCATTCATCACAAAATAAAGCCACCATTGTCTTTTGCTTAATTATCTTTTTCCTTCTATTGGATTTTTAGCCAGGATTTTGCTCAATAAAACAGTCTTCAAAAGGCAAACAAACTCCAATTGAGGAAAAAGGTGACTTCCTGAAAACACTGATAGTTCATGAAAATAATAGATACCTACTGCTGCCCAATGGGAGATAAGATCAGAGGCCAACACGTTATGAGTAAAGACTACTACATCAAGTCTTGAGTGATGACAGACTGAGAAGAGGCCCATGCTACCAGCATTACCAGTGGCACAGTGCTGCAATGGCAGCACTTAGCACATGCTCCTTGAGTTCCTCTGCAACTGGCTGAACTGGTCCTCTTTTATACCATGAAGCTGGAGTGGGATAGGGGAAAAAAAAAGTATTTCTGCTGTGCAGTCTGTCTACTTGTTTCCCTGGGCAATTCTGTCATAAACAACCAGCGCTATTCACTCATCCCTCATCTACAACAATGATATGCTCCCAGTTTGTACCTCTGAGACTTTCACATTCTGTTCTGAGGACAATCTATGCAAATCATTTTTCCTGCTGGCACACCTATGCCAAGAGTGGAACACCGACTTCTTGAGATATTTTCCCATTAGGTAACTCGCTCTGCTCTGCCATGTCCCTCTCTACCCCCCTTGCCTCCTGCACCATCTCAGGTCAGGATCCTCCTCTATGCTATGATGACATTCTGCATTTTTACCTTTGCTGCACCCTCACCCATCTAAAAGAAATTTCTCAAAGTAAACTAAAGGAAGTTATATTATATTGCTAAAGAACAGCAGTACTACCAAGTCAAACAAATGAAGTGCTGGTAACCTTAGGAACATGCAACAATGTTATGAGAACAGGTCAGGAACCCCAGTCTGACCCTGGGAACACCAGCTTACTCCACCAAGGAGGGTCCCTGGCTCCATGCCAGCCTCCCAGCTGTGTGGTGCCTGTGTGAAGGGACCCTCAAACACCCCTAACCAGCCAGCTAAGAACTCCCTGCTTTAAAGGGTATCCTGAGAGCCAAAGTAGCCTTTCATCCCACAGCTCTGGGCACAGAAGACACTTCAGCAGGAAGAGGCCATATCCAAAGTACCACCACAGCCTTATGAGCCGGCCAGAAATCACTGCTGAGAGCAGCTCTGAGACTGCTTTAAGCTACTCCAGGGACTGGTTTGGTAACCAGTCATCCCTGGGACTGGTGGGCCAAACAGGTGACACATTTATCTTCACCTCCTCTCCTCAGCACACATCCCAAGCTCAGTTTAACTGGATGAAGTGAGAGATTTCAACAGTTGTTTTTCCCCTAGTGTAATGATGCAGAAAGGGGCAGCATGCATTCGCAAGCCTGGCTCCGCCTGTTAAAAACTAAAACTGTTGCACTGCCTCCCAAGAAACCTCAACAATGTGGTGGTATTTGCACACTAATTCATAATATGCATAGGTCCAACTACGACCCTGAAGTTCTGTCACCACTGAGTAAATACACTACATAAATGACGCTACAGGCTTTCCTTATCACTCATCTTATGCAAACCAGTTTCATGCCTATTTAATTTCACTGGCTAAAGGGGAAGGACTCCAGAGTTCATACCAGTATGAGATCAGAATCCTGCATGCAATTTCCAGGAGCAGGTTAAATTAATTCATCCATAAACAAAAAAGCCTGTTTTATGTGATCAGCTCCAGGCTTTCTATTTTTGATATGTAACTAACCATAGGATTAGGAGACTCTGTGTTCCTTCTTAAGAAAGAGGAGCTTTGCAAATCTAAAAGAAACACAGATGACTTTTAGGGGCATCTTCCTCCAGAACAAGAAGGTAACTGGAAGAAAGAAGCAGATCCTAATACCGTCAGGAAAACTTTGCTTAGCTGCACTCTGGCTTGAGGAAATCTGCTTGTGCATAAACAGAGCCACAGGAGAATAGGGTTACTGACATTTATTTGTTTTGTATTTTCCACCTCTTTGGCCATTTTGGCAGGCCACCCTTGTGCACACTGTAACACAGGACATGAGATTACATCTCTTCCTGAAGTACTCCTGATAACATACTCAGATAAGGTGCTAAGGACCATGAATTGTTACACTGACATTACTTTCACCTACTATTCTAGTATCCTTACTAATATTCAGCTCCTCCAGAAGTATCATGCCATACATCACAAAAGGTAGTCCGAATCTTGTTGCATAGGACTGCTGTGTAAGTAATTTTCATATCCTGTAGGATGTATGTCTATGTTTTTTCAAAATACTAATTTATCTTTTATTATAGCTGACTATAGATTTTCATAACTTACTGCATTTTTCTAATGGTTGGTCACCTGGGGGAGAAGAACTACAGCATTCCAAAAAAGATATTTTAATTTCTATATATAACATGCACATCACGATACATGGAATTAAATCATCAATTATTTTTCATAATCTAAAATTGACACCAGCTGGTTTAGTAGTTCTGTAACAACGCCACCTTTACATTAGGCTGCCATGAGCATTAGAACACAAAGGGGAAAGAGCTTTTTACAGCCATTTAAGAGCAGTTTTTAGCCCTTGTGGTTGTATAGACAGACCTTCCTACACAGAGTGAATCAATATACTTCTGTCTACTTGTTGACTCTGGTGGACTTGGAGCTGCATCATTAACTTACTTTGTAACATGCCAAGATGCAATTAGTTACATAAAAATGCTATTAAAAAGCAGTCTAACACAAACATGTGCTTTTGTGTGGAAACTTAAAAATGTAATCCTGACACTAATCTCTTAAAGAATCCAGTTCTTTAAAGATTCAAACAGTACATGAATCAGTATAAAATCAATTCCACATGGCACTGTAGTGCATCTTGCCTGAACACAGCAAAAATAATTTAAACAGCCACTTTAATTTAAATTATTAGGATTTAGGAAAAAGCACTGCCAAAAATCTACTCAGTATATCTACACCTAGTTGTGAAACTGAAATTTAGACTTTTTTGTGAAAAACTACTACAATTCAAGAAAATAAGTGTTATAAGGAATGTGCAGGTAAAAAGAAATGTATGTACAAGAAAAAGTGACTGCACATGGTATGTAATCGTTAGTAAAATCCAGTACTGCTGGAGTTCACACAGGTTAACCGTGCAGCTGGATAATAACACTGGAGATGTTTATGACCGAGCATTACTTGTACTTCCTTTGTGTAAGATAAGGACAATCACATTTCTTGTTCTGAATCATAAACTAATTAACCCTGTTTTGCACCCAGTCCCCTCAGACTTCTCCTTCTGCACGGCAATCTCAACAGATTTAGGGCCAGATCGTGAAATTAATTGGACATATGGTCTCCAAAACGCAACCCCAAGAATAAACCCCCTACACATAATCACTTAGGCACAAGTCTGAACCCCATGCGTTTCCAAAATGCACCCAAAGTGGGTCCTGTAGGCATGCACTTCCAGGGCCTGGAGTCTTTTCCTGAAGATAAAAGGATGGGACACAAGGTTCACTTTTAAAATACGTCTAGAGGGAAAAAATATTATCTCATTGGATAACTGATGGAGTAAAGAACTCAGAAAAGAGGGGAGGCTCGGCTTAATGCCTTCTTCAGCCTAATGGGGATTCATATCTTCCTTAAGAGGAGATCCATCTCTTCCACATCTCCTCTTTAAGAGTTCAAGAGGCATCCAGCTACAAGAGGCATAGGGATGAAGACAGAGCACAAGAAACAATGCAAACTTTTGCTTCTTCCTCCTTTAGAAGCCAGGATTTCAAAGCCAAGCAGTTATTACTGCATTTTGAAAGCAACACAAACCTATTTATGTACAGAATGGTGTGGCAGAAACACAGATGAATCCTGTTTCATGGAGCCAACTGCTCTCCACCTAGGGCTTGGATTGGGGTGGGGAAGACGGGCATCTCAGGCTGTGGCATTTCTTGTAATCACAAAAGCATATCTGAGAAACATCATGCAACTAAAAAGAAATTAATATAGTCTTAATGCCCAAGCTACTGCAACTTCCAGAGCAGCTACACACACTTGCATGAAACCTTCTTAAAATGTAATCTTTAAAGTCGCAGCTGTACGTTTGGAGGATAAACACCCAGAAACACTGCATTGGATAACACTGGGTGAAACTCAGTCTTGGTCATCCCAGAGACAGGATATCCCATAAGTCACAATGGGAGAAATAAGACAACTGCTGCCTGATGCTATATCCTTCATCTGGAGAAGATGCTTATGCAAACAAGCTTAAGAAAAAAATTGATTATAAGTGGTCTGGTGAACATGTACCTTTTCTACACTGAACTTTTACAAACATTTTCTATTACTTTTAAGCAGTTGTGCACAGTTAAGAGTTGAGCTAGAGTGAACAAAAAGAAGATACAAATGAAATGTTTTCAATATTTTGGATGGACAACCTCGTCGGATCCTTTAAAAAAAACAAAAACTGCAACCACGCAATTTCGAAGCTCCAAATATCTGTAACCAGAAGGTAAATAACAACCTTTTGCAAACCGCCATTAGGAAATCGCGCCCCGAGTTTGGCTGGCCTGATTCAGGACTCGTGAATGCGGAGCGCCGCGCTGCTGGGGAAGCCGAAAGGCAGCGGCCGGACACGGCCCGGCTCCAGCTGCGCTGCCCGGNAGGGGAGCCTCGTCCATGCCGCCGCCTCCCAACCCCGCTCCCTACTTCCCGCCTGCGCGGGTCACGCTGCCCTCTGGCCTGGAGATCCTGCGCACCTTCTCGGGAGCCGTCATCTTCCTGGAGATCGTGAGTGCGAGGGGGCCGCGGTGGGGAGCGGCCGCGGGCCTGCCCGCGCTGCTCACC